>JARFJB010002023.1:942500-1165000 GCA_036346205.1 Vesta saturnalis | reverse complement strand
GATCGTCTCTTTTACGTTCCATTTATTAGCCTAACAAAAACAAATAACGTGTAAAATGAAATTATATTTAAAAAAGGTTTCTACACATTTTTCTTCGAACTAAATGGTATTTGACGTATTCTTCGTGCTTTAGGTTTTTGAAAGCATCTTTTTAAGGCTTATTTATTACCCTAAGAAAAAATTGTATAAAAAAAGGTTGAATAAATTTAAACTGTCATTAAAAAGATAAGTATACCTTTTGGTATAAGTTAATTTTTTAAAATACAATAACTTCTGTATAGCTATACGGGGTGGTTCGTAAGTAATGGTCCAAAGTGAAATATAAGATTCTCGGCCTCAGCATATTAAAATATCTCCAAAACGAAAGTAGTTATTTACGTTATAAGTAGTTTGTTTGCGTAATGAGTACGTAATATCCGGGTACCGGGCGAATAACGTAACATACTTTATTTCCTACTGAAAGTCAATCAAAATTAAGAAGAACCACAAATGCATTTGTTGAAACCACCCAAAATGGATAATTATCGTGGTTAGCGGGGTTGCTAGGGACGCTAGGGTTGTTTGTTTACAACTTGCGATCAGTCAAAAGGTAAAATGTGTGATGAAAGATGAAGACTGACGAAATCGTAGAAAAAAGCAAAGCAGCTACAGCAAAACCCTCAAGTCTGAGGAGCGTTACAATAAAGAATACAAGGTGTTTAATCAATGGCGGCGGCAACATGAAGTGAAAATAATTGATGAGGAAGCTATGCTGGCATATTTATATGATTTGGTGAACAGTTTTTTCCCTTCTAAATACATAGTTTTAGTGCAATTTGTTCCATTTCCAGTCCATAAAATACTGCGGGTATTCTTTGTGGAGCAAATATTCGATGGTAAAATCAATGCTGCTTGTCTTTGGCAATATTGGTATTTTAACATTTGCAAGATTGAAACCATTTTTGAAACATCCTTCAGTTGGTCACCAGGCTAAACAAGCACAAGTTCTCACTCGAGAAGAAGTTCATGAATTCCATCAAGCCAGCTTTGAATTGTGTTCCCTAAAAATCCCACCCTACCGTAAAAATGTGCTTTACTATCGACTACACTCCACCTTAAAACCAAATATTACAGTACAGTATGACATAAAAGGTATTTTTCTCATTCTTGGAGTAGAAATATACACTACAATGATTTTAGCTTATTAATACGTTATTACTATGTACAGTTGCGTAGAACGCAAGGCATTGAGCAACGTTTTAATCCTTAATTTCTACGCCAATGGAATAAATTGGATTTTCTGTTAAGATACGAAACCTTGATGTCTTTCAGATAATAAAGTTATACTATGTCTCAATCGATAACAGTAACACTTTCTAAGAATGTTGCATTTTTAGGTATTTATTATCAACTGCTTAGGCATGTCATTAACTTTGACACTCTGTATCTCGAAAACGAAACACTATTAGACTTATGCTGATATGAAAGCTTTGTCTTAAAATTATTGGATCTATGATTTTACGTGTATTCTTCCTGAAACACTGATTTTCGTTTTTGAAATACTACAGAATAATAATAACCGCCAAGCAGGCAGGATAGAGACATGGACAGGGCAGAGACTGGATGAGGGACACACAGACGGAGATGGAGACAGAGAGACGGAGACGGAGTCGGAGACAGACGGAGATGAGACGGAGACGGAGACGGAGATGAGACGAGACGGAGACGGACAGATGAGACGGAGACGGAGACGGAGACGGAGAGAGACGAGACGGAGACGAGACGGAGACGGAGACGGAGACAGACGGAGATGGAGACGGAGACGGAGAGGAGACGGAGACGGAGACGGAGACGGAGACGGAGACGGAGACGGAGACGGAGACGGAGATTTGAGACGGAGATAGAGATAGATAGAGATAGAGATAGAGATAGAGACAGATAGAGAACACAAACACAAACACAAACACAAACACAAACACAAACACCAACACAAACAAACACAAACACAAACACAAACACACACAAGCAAGCACAAGCAAAAGCACCACAAGCACAAGCACAAGTACACAAGCACAAGCATACACAGCACAAGCACAAGCACAAGTACGCATGCACAAGCACACGCACAAGCACAATCACAATCAAGCACAAGCAAACAAGCACAGCACAAGCACAAGCACAAGCACAAGCAAGACAAGCACAAGCACAAGCACAAGCACAAGCACAAGCACACAAGCTCGCGCAAACGCAAACGCAAACGCAGGCAAACGCAAACGCAAACGCAGACGCAAAATGCAACGCAAACGCAAACGTAAACGCAAACGCAACGCAAACGCAAACGCAAACGCAAACGCAAACGCAAACGCAACGTAAACGCAAAGACGCAAACGCAACGCAAACGCAGACGTAAACGAAACGCAAACGCAGACGCAAACGCAAACGCAAACGCAAACGCAAACGCAAACGCAAACGCAAACGCAAACTGCAAACGCAAACGCAAACACAAACACAAACACAAACACAAACACAAACACAAACACAAACACAAACACAAACACAAACACATACACACACTCAGACGCAGACGCAGACGCAGACGCAGACGCAGACACAAACACAAACACAAACACAAACACAACACAACACCAACACAAACACAAACAAACACAAACACAAACACAAAGACAAACACAAACACAAACACAAGCACAAACACAAACAAACTCACGCTCCCACCCACCCACTTGTAGTAGAACTATCTCAAGGTAGAAGTAATTTAAAAATAGAGTTTCGCGCGCATGGAAAAATATTTCTTGCCAGTTGTATGAGGCTCTGCTGCGTCTTTAACATCTCCCCATCTTCTACGTTAATAACATGTGTATGTGTGACGGATATTTAATAATTAATTACTCGTTATCGTAGTAATTCTTTAGGGTACGGCTGACGAGAAGTGTCATAAGTAAATTTATATCATAAACTCACATTTTTAATGTTTTTTAAGAATGAGTAACTAGCAGAATGTATTGCATTATACTCGCGGTTGCGGTTTTTACAGGCTCTAGAAGATTTCAGGCTTTCCTCTCGCTAGTAATGACATATATACCATGTTGGTAATGTAAAATGCTATTAAGAAGTTGTCTTTTCTGTTGAATGGTGTCAGTTGTCACGCATATGGAAATCATCACCAAAACTAATCAGATTGTTTTATGGAAGAATTTGTAGATATATGTTTATTGGACATTTTTCTTTTAAGCCGTAAAATGCACTGTTAAAATATTTCACGCTAATTATGGGATGCCCTGTGTAAAACACACCATTAAACCCACAATCGGTAAGTATTTCATAGACAGAGATAAGAACGACTTTTTCTGTTACAAGAAATTTATTATCTAACTTTATCTCAGCATCTCATAATGTGGAAATATGGTATTTAGTGGTAAGGATATTTCACATAAATGAACATCACTATTACTTCATCTTTACACGTAATTTTGCCACATTTCAAACATATTTTGCTAATTTGCAGAATGTCATTTGATTTGAATTTAACTGACGTTTTCTAAGTATTTTTTGTGGAGAATTAATTTTTTTAATAGATCGCAATGCATTTAATGTTCCATGTTCAAAAACAATCAGAATGCACTTCGCAATATAAGTTGAACTATGCCGGTTTATACAATAACGAAATCCATTGTAATAAACACTGCTTTTAAGAGTTTCAAATAAGTGCCTGTTGTTTCTAAAATATAGGTCAACTGAGAAGTCACTTGCCGAAACCTAATCATGTACATAAATTGATTTCTAGCTCAATGCGACTGTCGAAATTGAAATTTTGATCAAACATTTTCGATAAACTAGACATGACATCTCAGTTAATTATAGGTTTTCAAACTTTCGATTCACAATTTTCCAATTTTCGTTTCGAATTAAAGTTTAATTACTATTATTTCCTTAAATTTAAATGAACTTGTGCATTCATTCGAGTAAAGATAGTTAGTAAATACTTGTTGAAAAGCAGTAACCCGATAACACGTATTAATTATTATTATTATTCAAAGTGTCAGATCGGTCGTCCTTTAACGAAGGACGTTTGAAATGTTCGTTTACGGTGTGTAACACTTCAGTAGACAAATCTCTCGAATGTGATAAATGATTCTTTCATTTGGGATGTCTAAGTCGACTTGGTGCCTGTTCAGGGGTTCAGGATTTAGGTAGAAGCTGTTCCTGGAGAATAATCATCTTTATCTTGTGAACACAAAGCACTCTCCATTACGTTTGGTTCATTTTCTTGAAACAATATATATATATATATATATATATATATATATATATATATATATATATATATATATGATTATTTTGGGAGAAATCATCAAAATTGCACGTTAAGAATATGTAAATATTTCCTTGGTCTCAAACGAAGCATCTGACAAACTTATAATTTTTTTTACGTCCATAAATTTTACTTAAGCTAACGAGCTCTGTCCACCAGTAGATAACTGACTATTTCAATGTAATTCTAATTACATTTTCACACTACCTTATGCCAGACATACACGTTACGATATACTTGCGCAAGTCAAAAGTTGCGCAAATAGGCGTCATTGGGAAGCAACCACAGATGGCTCAAGTGCGCTTGAGCTATAGTATTTCTGTAGTGGTGAACGCCCAAGGTGTGTTGTGCGATGGATGACGCTTTAGCACTAGTTGGATTAATATTTGCTACAAAAAAGTTGAAAAGACTTGAACGAAATCGATCTGTATGGTGTAAAGACTGGTTACGAAAAAGAGAGTAGTATTCGCACATCAATTTATTAACTGAATTGAAGTTTGTACCCAAAGACTGGCATAACTATCTGCGAATGGACGAAGAAACATATTTGAAACTTCTATCGATGGTTACACCATTTATTAAAAAACAAGATACTGTTATGCGACAAGCCATATCACCACACGAAAAACTGACAGCAACTCCTAACATTTATCGCAACTGGGAGGAGTTACGAGGACCTGAAGTTTCCAACAATAACATCACCTCAGGCCTTGGGTGTTATTATTACAGAAACATGTGACGCGATATACAGAGTACTGCGGATAAATTATTTCAAGGCGAGTGAGTACCATTAATTATTTCGAGTAAAAACCTTTATTAGATTTGGTTAATTTATGTTCAACATCATTAAACTGCTCCGACTGATTGTTGTGGAATACATAATTGCACTATAGTATCTTCGACTGAATGTTGTGAGTCTGAGTTGTACTGCACTGGGGACCCAGGAGGTGGAGTTGATACTGCATAAATGAACTGTTGTGGTTGATGTGTTGGAGGACTGGGAATTGCAGTTGCACAAAACTGTATTTGTGGGTGCTTGAAATAGTGTATCATTTACGATTTTTTCGGGTATCAATCTTTGCTCTTTTGGTAAATCTCGCAATTTCACTGCGATATTTTTTCCAAAAATGTCAAATCGGTCGTCCTTTAACGAAGGACGTTTGAAATGTTCGTTTACGGTGTGTAACACTTCAGTAGACAAATCTCTCGAATGTGATAAATGATTCCCCTTTCATTTGGGAGGTCTATGTCGACTTGGTGCCTGTTCAGGGGGTTCAGGGGGTTTAGGGGTAGAAGCTGTTCCTGGAGAATAATCATCTTTATCTTGTGAACACAAAGCACTCTCCATTGCGTTTGGTTCATTTTCTGAAACAATACATATATATATATATATATATATATATATATATATATATATATATATATATATATATATATATTTCAGTTTCCGCAAACAGAAAAAGAATGGAAAAACATAGTAGAACATTTTGAAGAAAGATGGAATTCCACATTGTATTGGCGCCATAGACCGGAAACACATGGAGATTATTCCTCAAAGTGGAAGTGGCTCATATTTTTATAATTATAAAGGTTGACACAGTATGGTACTTCTTGTAATAGTGTACGTAGGTAATTCATATCTATTTATAGCCGACGACGCTTTTGATTTGAGAACGGACATGATGAAACCATTTCGGCAGTCAGATTTAAATTCACAAGAAAGGAAGATCTACAACTATCGAGTTTCTCGAGCGAGACGCATTGTTGAGAATGCACATAAACATCAGATCGTTTAGACTCTTCTACCTTTTTCTGTTCTTTTCGGTAATTCGTACGTAGGCCATTCATTTTTTTAACAATCATATCACAGTTGGCGTTTGGTTCTATTTTTTTATATTGTTCGATTAATTTTTTATAAGCGGCTGTTTTTTATCCCTATTGTGATAATCTTGATTTTTTATTTGCCAAACACAAGGTTCATTTCGGTATATAATTATGAAGTCTTCCAAAATCTCTCGAACTCCATGTCTCTCAGTCGTCATTTTGGCGTGAGACTGCAAGACGTGCGCACAAGAAAGCAGCTAGTATACAACTGAAACGTCGAACTCGAACGCAAGACTTGCACAAGTATACAGTGCTGCCACAAACGTTCCAGTGAACTTGCGCAAACGCAACATTGCACAAGTTTTCCAATTGAAATTTGGAACTTGTTTAAAACTTGTAGAAGTCTATAAATTAGCGCGAAAATCTTCCAACGCACGTTACTGCATACTTGTACGAGTCTAAACTTGCGCAAGTATATCGTAACGTGTATGTCTGGCATTACACTATTAGACTTCAGTATAGTTTGCACAATAAAGGCTGTACATACTTAGGTTGTAAAGATAGCTATTATTTACCGAGTAGGTACTTTTGTCTGCAAGGTAAATAATGGTCTTCTCAACAAAAGTAGATATATAATTTTGTTTACCACTAACACCGATATATTATCATATTCACTTGAATAGATTTTGATGTTAGTCATTTCTCATGTATCTTTAAGTATTTGGAAATATGCGGTAACCTGGGAGTTCAAGTGTCAAAATGACAAAATGAAACTAATGCCATTTTCTAGGAAATACACGCTATCTAAAAGTTAGTGCCATGTGTGAGTGAATTTTAACAAAACATGAGAACTACGTATTTGTAATACTGAAGTAAATATGCCTTTCACAAATATTAATTGTATTAATATAGGAAATGCAGAAATACATAGGATTTACCATAAAACTTTACAGATACATCAATCAAGAATTAATGCGTCATTAAAGTGTTGTTATTAGATTCGACACATTACAATAATTCTGTTAACTGAGTTTGCAACACGAAATTCGCTTCTTTGGGAAGAAAAATAAAATTTATATAATTTACTGAATTATGTTCTTAAGATAGTTTTATTCCAGTCTGAAATACAATAGTTTTATCTCATTCAACACGTTTTTTTAACAAAATTTCGATGCACTTCCGTATGATAGTCGAACTTTTCATATTAATTAACCACGACACGCAAGACCAAATACATTATTAGTGCTGTAACTTGTTTTGGAGTACACTTTGTTAATCCCTGTACTACTACTATATGAGTTGTCACAATTCTCACAATGTAAACACAAATATCGGTAATATGGCAACCTTGTATTTTACACATTATTTGACCCATTCATAATTATGGCATCCTCACTTTACACAACTCTGTATTTACATAATTGTGGCAACCAACATACGCAAAGTTGTGTGTGTGTGTGTGTGTGTGTGTGTTTGTGCGTGCGTGCGTTAAGTGTGTGTGTTTGTATGTTAGTATCCTTGATAACTCCGAAACCATAATACTCACGTTCTTGAAATGTTATGTTTAAGTTTCATATTATTTCTCCTGTAGCTGATTAAATTTTGGGAGAAATCGAGCGCTGGGGAGGGTAGGTTTATTAGGGGCAATTTTTGGTTTTTATCAAATATTTCTGACATAGCTTGTTACGTGCACAAAGAGATATTCGTAGAAATCTGTGGCTAAAGTGCTGTAACATAGATAAAGGAATCAGCCGGAAGCTCAGTCGGTCTGTTAAGCTCTTGGATGCATGGGCGTTTTGGCAGGAGAGAAGATATACATAAAATTTAAAAAGGGAACCACTTGATTTAATTTTATATCGCCCCTCTATCAAGAAAAGGGCTACGACCACACAGGACAAAAGAGACAACTAAAATAAAATGGTGAACTAAGTCCACACTGACAAAGGACTGGCTAGGAAGTTGATCGGAGATCACAGGATTAACGAAACAACTTACGATCGTTTAACACCACTTATTTAATATACCCACTGTAAAATAGCATAAATTTTATAATAATAATTAAATGTTCATAAGTATCTAACATAAAAAATTATGGAGCGCCAACTCGCAGACATAAATACAATTCTTTCAGGAAATATTCCCAATACATCAATCAATATACATCAGATACAATATATCTACAAAATAAACCACCAGTAATCAACTTACCTTTCAACCAAATCTAGAAAAAAACTATGAATTATACTTAAAATTTACATCAGCAGACACAATACGGTCCGGCATCTAGCGTTGACCCTAAAGAAAAAGAATACCCAAACATGTATATAATTATCCGAAATTGAATACTTGTACACCGATATTCCACGAAGAGCTCTCCGTCGGACTAATCTATCAGTTTCCAATCAACCGGACGCAAATAAACCCCAAATATAAAGCGAAAATTATCACTAGATGTCTACCCTGTTGTTTACCTTATGTAAGAAAAAATTAATGTAGTTAATATTAAGCATTACAGACAAAGTAAGCATGAAGCGTTTAGAAAATTCGAAAGGCTAAGTTCATTACAGATTTGGCAAAGACAATGCAAGAATTAATAAAGGCGCAACACAGATTGACACATTCATTAGTAAGCATATGTTTACAAACCTAAATTAAAGTGTTGTACTAAACAACTATTAAATTGTAATCAGTGAAAAGTCACAAAAATTTTCAACCCCAATGATCAGAAATAAATATGCAATTTAATGTACACAGTAACTGAAATAAATAACTTTTTATACAACCCCAGCAGTTATCATAATTTATGAGACACCTTGTACATTTCGACTCAATAGTAGCGTTCCGTCAACTAGACAGCTGATTGCATGTACAGTAAACACAGACAGTTCTAACGGTTCAACAACTACGGTTTGATATCAAAATAAAACTAGTACATAAGAAAAGTTAGAAATGGATAGTTCGAATAGTCCAAATTCTACTGCAAAGTTAAATGTAAGTATATGAGAGACTTTGACATAACCCAAATTATCTTTTACAGGTACAAATGTATAATCTTACTCTAACGATTACTAAGGAAATGTAAAGTATAAGCATTAATTTTAGGGATCGGATAATTGCGGAGACACACTAATACAATGTAGCAAGCACATTAATGTAATTGTTATAAGAATTTCAGTAATGTACAGGTAACGAGAGCCTCGTTATGTAGAAAAGCTAACAAAAGTCACTCACCGTAGGTAAAATTTTGTATGTGTAACAATATTTATCCGAAAATAGTAGGTGTAACGTATATTTCTTCAGTTAATGCGGAAGATACTAGGAGAAGGAGTAATCGTAAGCTGTTTCCATTCAGGTTCGAAGACCCATAACTAATATTTCACACTTCGGACAAATGGTATCCAAATGTGCTGTCAGAAACGGTTTAACTATCTCTTATGGAAGCACGAAAGATGTTAATCTTGAGTAAATGTGTAAAAGACCAAAAAAACCTAAGACAACTGTGTTAGAATTTAAATCAATACCCAAATTTTTTATAAAATATGATCTTTATGCTGTATTAAAATTTCAAAACATGTACACATGCATTTCAAAGTTATGTCTAATAAATAAGAAAAGAAAGTGAGTAGCTTACCTCTTGACCGAAGCTAAGGTGTAATAGAAACAAAAAAATGAAAGCCGAACTCAAATTCGAAATCCCAAAAGGATTTATTTATATGGAAAAGATTAAAACCAGCAACAGGCTGTGTTAAAAATTTTACTCGTAAAGTTCAATCAAATTTTTAAGGACACCTTTTCCAAATTTTCATTTGCTTCTAACTACGGATTAATTTCTTTGCCAAAATGGCGTTTTTCCTTCTTCTATGAAGGTACCAGAAAATCACAAAAAAGAAACAAGATTAATTTCTACCAATACTCGAATTTTAAAACGGTCACATGTTTGAAAAATTTCCTATTTAGAACGAATTTTATTAGCAATGTTGCTATTTCCAATAACCTATAGGATGAGTCGTAACTAAAGACCATAAATTTATGAACTAAATTTACACGTATCAAGCTGCATATTTCAAAGATGTAGACCTTGAACATATCTATTAATTATGCTGTATGCAATTTTTTGATACGACTGGTAATTAGGTACCAAAAATTCCTAAGGTAGAATTAAGTGTTCACATTTTTCCATCTGAATAACTATTACTTTTATAGGAAAATATATAGACATATTTTTTAAAGATAATTTAATTTTATCTAACTCTGTTTTATGAAGTATTTTAGTACGAAGCCAAAATACATTAAATATTAATTAATTAAGATTAAAAATGCTTAAATTGTGTTATCGATATTTTTATAGAAGCGGGCGTCTTTGGAATTTTTTTTATGTTGACATTTTCACTTTGTAGATTGGAAGGTCGTGCATTGTTCCACAACAGAAATTTTTTACAACTTATGTTGCTAATTGTTCTATAGATTTTAAGTTTGATAAATAATAATTTAAGTTGAATTAGAGAAAAGTGTGTAAGTTGAAGTTACTGCTGGGTTATTTCATCTTAAATCGTCCAGGTAATTAGGGTAAGGTCTTTTTTTCGCTCGAAATTTTTTTACAGCATCTCTATCATAATCAATGAGACAAGTATTTTTTTATTTCGCTTAAATTTCAGTTGGTTCATTGTGAGGAATTTTTGAAAAATTGATTGAAAACTCGGATTTGCTCTATTAGCACGTATTCGAAAAATTGACCGATTCTTATGTTTGTCGGTGTGCTTGTAGGTAAAGAGTTTCTCCAACAGAAATTTTTTTTTGTAATCGTAATTTTAGCAAAAGAATAAAAAAAATTTTGACATTACATCATTTTCGTTTCTCTTCAAAAAGTTTTTGTAATTACTACTATATATAAACAACATTCAGTAGCAGTCTCTATTAGCCGAAATTCGTTGTTTAGGATTTATAATTTTGTGAAGTTAAAATGCCATTTTTCCACTAATTCTATTCTTGAACGTAACTTTATGGGTTTTTGTTCATACTACAGAACAATCATAAAAGGTTGAAATTGTGTTACGCTAAAAAAAATTTAGTGAAATGAACAGTTGAAGCAACGTGCAATCTATATTGTATATCATAGGTACATTTACCTTTACATATATTTTATTATATCTATATTTTATTTTATCAAACGCCGGTCATTCTGGGATATTCTGGCAATGTACACTTCATTTTTATCATCGGATCTTTCGGACCTCCAAACATGAGTTGATCTTATTCCCGAAATCGATACAACATTGTTCCACTGGACCTTTTTGGATGTTCGAAAATTTTGTAACTCATTAGACCACTGATGTCATCAAGCCCCTTTCCCATGTCCTGTTGCAGAAAAGAATCCACTTCTTCTGATGTGGCGAATTTTTCATCTCGTGGAATTGAAATCTATTTTTGAAGTGACTTGCTACATCATCAGAAATGATCACTTCACATGTTATTTCTACTCCAGGATGTTTGGACTTTATGCCGTCTTTAATATGGTTTTCAGCGTATAAAGCATCGGCAGAGTCGCGTTTTCCGTCACAAGTCAAAGCTGAAAGACGTTGAATTGAAGTAACATACGGCAGTAAATATCGAAACTTGATCGTTTTTCCAACGATGGCCCTGAATTTCATCTTGTAAGATGACGCACGAGTTTTCAGCAAAGTCGATGTGAATTAATAGCAACGTTGGAAGAGACTTTGCCTCTGCTTTTTCTTTTCTAATGGCTTTCTGTTGAATTTGCTTAGACCTCAAGTGCGGGATTATTTTGAGAGTCCATTCCGCCAGGGTGGTGTCGACAAATTTAGGTAAAGTTAAAGTTTTCTTGATCCAGCGATGCTTTGAATGCAATGATCCATTGTTCACACATATTGCACTCCAGTAATATTGGAGGCATTATGTGTTGTGATAACATAGTGAACAATTCGTCACTCGATGGAGCCAGAGATTCAGGAGAAGAATCGCCTGAAAACGAAACCGATTTTTTCGTCGATGCCATAAATAATGATGCGAACAAATTGTAGCAGTAGTCGCAAACTACGTCACAAGAATGTAGAACATGATCGGGAAACAACGGTTGCAAAAGAGCGGCCAAACAATCAAGCTGTTGAAAGTTTCTTTTCGGAGTTTCATAAACGGCTTTTTATGGCGTCTTTTAAAATCGGGTTTTTCTTTTAGGAAATCGTTCCATTCTGTTTCAAGCGGGAAAACAGTCTAAAAAGACAAGAAAAACCTTTTATAAACACAGTACGTCACTAAGTAACTAAAGCAGACTTTTCAAAAGAAAATTTTGATGTTAGGTTAGAGGGGTGACAGACACTTTGTAAACTTCAAAAGTGTATTTTTCAAAATTTTTAATCACTTTTTAAACGCTGTAGATATTGATTTTTATTACCTCAAATAATAAATTTACAAAATACGTGTGTTGCAGATGTTTTAAAGTGAGCAAGTTTTTAAATTAAAAATGGCCTGTTTAAGGTGAAACTCGGAGACTCGATCTGTTAACACAGAAAGCTATTTTCTGGCATACCCATAAATATAACCAGTTACAATATTTTCAATGAAATGTTTTGAAAAATTATGTCAAAAATATGTTTCTGTAATACAATATAAAATTAATGTGTTGCATTCTTTACATATAGAATGTAATGGCGGCGGGCGCCGGCAGCAACACTTCAGGTGCTCTGTGTAAAAAGTGTAAATCGAAGGTAGTAACCGGTATTAAATGTGTACAATGCGAAAATAGTTTTCATGTTAGTTGTGCAAAACTAGTAAAGACTATAAAATTCGTAAGTGACGATGCAATTATATGTTGTGAAGAAAATCGTGAAATGAGTGGCGGAAATTGCTGTAATATTGACAAAGATTTTGTTGAAGCGGTAAGCAATATCGCTGATCAAAATAACAAGATTGATATATACCATTAAACAAAAAGATAGCATTATTGCAGAATTACGTAACCAAATTGATAATTCTAAAATCAAAATCAGTTTGCGTGGAAAATAGTACTATTTTAATAAACAAGGACAAGGTCGCACAGTTCAACAATTATTATCAAATAGCCCAAAGCAGGTGACTGATAACAAAATCACTAAAACTTTATGTTACTATCTTACAAAATAAGGATAACGCCGTTTCTGTTGAAATAAAAATGCTAGTGTAGGGAAAGCTGATGCGGAAACCGACGAGAATACCAGCAGTAGCAAAGATAACCCCACGAAGCCTACAATACTACATGGAAAACAGCGACATACAAAAAAATAAAATAGAAATAAAATCGCCCGCTTATTAAAGAATCACCGTCAACGTGTCATGCACGTTGAAAGGTATTCCGAAATTCGTTGCTATGCACGTATCGCGACTAGCACCAAAGACTACGGTGGAAGATCTTACGAGTTTTTAAAACCACATTTTCCTGAAGTGACATGTGAATTGCTTAACTCCAAAAATCCGAAATCTACGCTTCCTTTAAGGTAGCTATAACGGAAGAAAACTTTAAAAAGCGATGGATCCATCAATGTGGCCAGATCAAGTGTGCATAAGACGTTTTTATTCAAGAGGAAAATAGAAGAACAACCAGCGTAGTTTTTGATCCAAATTTGCTATTGATAAATATTCAATACTTAAATTTACTTAAGATAAACGATTTGCTTCTCGACATTCACAATTTTGAAAATTTGTTTTTTCTATGTCTAACTGAAACCGATATGAAACCCCAACATATTGAAAATGTAGTTATTGAAGGTTACTCCTTAGCGTCTTACTATTGTAGAAGCTCTTTCAAAGGAGGGGGAGTCGCTATCTATGTTAAAGTACATCAAAATATAATTAAATATAAAAAAATAGACTTAAACAATTTTTGCATTGATAAACAAATTGAAGTTTGTGCAATTTCCTATTACTATTATTATCGATCAACAGAACATATAATTGTAAACTGTTATAAATCGCCTTCGGCAGACGTTAAAATATTCATTGTTTCTTTAACGAATGTATTAAAGTATATTTTTAAACCAAGTGCCAACATTATATTGTGTGGAGATTTTAATGTACACGCTAATCTAAATTCAACCGATTTCATTAGGTTATCAAATCATTTATCTACTTTCAATCTAAGAAATGTTGTGGGATGGACTACCAGGGTCACAGGAACAACTGCCACAATTATCGATCATATCGACGTAAATCCCAGCGGTACCAACGGCACCGCTTGTGTTGTCGACAATGTTATATCCGATCATAAAACCATACTTTTTGAAATGCTTTTTGATAAAGGAAAAATAGGTAAGAGTCTTTCATATTATAAAAGAAATTTTGGAAGTAATTCAATTAGTCGATTTGAAAGTGAGCTGGCTTCAATAAATTGGGATTATTTGTATACCATTATTGATGTAAATGCGGCATTTGATTTTTTCTATAACCATTTTATATACATATTTGAACAACATTTTCCTCCACGGTTTTGTAGTAATCATGGCGTAAACAGAACTTCATCTTGGGTAAACCAAGAAATTAAATCTTCTAGTGAAAAACTAAAAAATTTATTTGCCTTGTGTAGGAAATACCCCCACTTAGTACCAAATTACAAACTCGCAAAACAACGCCATAAAAAATTGGTGAGTCAAACTAAAAAAGAACATCTCCAAAATATAATTCTAAATGATGCAAATCCAACAAGGAACTTGGCAAATAGTTTCTAAAATTTCTAAGCAACCGACATTACAAAATGCTAACATAAGAAAAATTAAAAATAAAGACCACATAACTGAAGATCCTAACGAAATTGCAAACGTTTTCGTAGAATACTTTAAAAATGCACCTCTAGATGAAATTAAACGAATTCCCAACTCTAATATTTCTTTACCAAATGACCAAAATATTATAAATAGTCATTTCCTCCTACAACCGTATACTGAAGAAGAACTATTTCGCTTTGTAAACAACAAATTAAAAAATAAAAGGTCAGCAGGTCCTGATAACATTCCTGATTTTATTCTAAAACGTATACTATTCTATATCTCAAAACCTCTTACGTATATAATTAATCTTTCCTTCTGTAATGGTATTTTTCCAAATAGTATTAAAATTGGGAAAATAATTCCTGTGCATAAGAAATGTGACACTCAAATGCCTGAAAATTATAGACCAATTGTTCTAACCTCGGGCTTTTCCAAAATTTTTGAAATGTGTTACTCAAACCGCCTTCTTCAATATTTGGAAAAAAATCAAATTTTATCAAATAAACAACATGGTTTTCGCTCAGGAAAGTCTACTCACTCCGCTATGCATGATCTAATTGAAGAGGTACTCGTTCAGATTGAAAAAGGTCTCTACCAATTGCAATTTTCTGTGATTTAAGTCGCGCCTTTGATTGTGTTAACATCAATGAACTAATTAAAATATTAAAATGTCCGGTATTAGTGGTACAGCTTTAAATTGGCTTCAAAGTTTTCTACAAAATCGATCCCATTATGTAAGTATTATGAATAATCATAAAAATGCAATGTGAATTTAAATCCAAAACAGTTAACATAGATATTGGTGTTCCCAGGGCACTATACTAGGACCCATTTTGTTCCTGCTGTACTTTGCAGTACCATTGCTGATGGATTCGTTGTTCAATATGCCGATGATACATCTATCATTGTTTCAGATAAGTCAAATGCTGCATTAAGAGCCAAATGTGATAGCATACTAAATGATATTTATATTTGGTTTAGTAATAAATCTATACTCTTAAATCCTGATAAAACTAATTACATCAGATTTCATAACCACCAAAAACAGATCCCAATTCTTACCTATATAAACTCCAATAATATTACAAAACAGAGTTGTGTAAAATTCTTGGGAATTTATCTCGATGAATGTTTAAATTGAAGAAACATTGTCAACAACTGATTTCCAAATTAAACTCGCATGTTTACTTATTCAGACATCTGCGTCATTTCCTAACGATAAAACAGCAATTAATGATTTATTATTCCACATAGAATCTAGGATTAGATATGGCATTTGTTTTGGGTAGTTCCCCCTTTCTAAAATGTATTTATTGCTCAAAAGCAAATAATTAGAACGATCCTAAATATTCCTCCACCAGTAGTTGTAGACACATATTCACCGAACTTAAAATTCTAACTTTATCTAGTCTATTTATATATGAATTGTGTCTCTACAAAACAAAATTGGCTGTTAATAAGTGACATTCACAACATAAAAACTAGAAATAACAAAAATTTTTATATTCCGACCTATAAAAGCGTGCTTGCATGCAAATCTCCAAGACAATTAGGGTTAATTTACTATAATAAATTGCCAGAGGATATAAAAATAGCAAAACATTAACGAGTTTTAAACTCAAACTAAAAGAATATCTAGTCATAAAATGTGTATATAGTGTTGACGGATTTTTGTAACGTTAGTGTGTTATTTAATTAATTAGATTAAGAAAATTGACGAATCTTATGCAATAATTGTTATTGTCAAAGAATAAATATGTTTATTATTACTATTATTATTATTATTATATTACAAGCTAACCAAAATAGTGGCAGGTGGGGCAAAGTGGAATCGGTTAACTTTAACATCAAAATGTTAACAGAAAACTTTTAATGCTTGTCAATGTTTCAACTTATATTATTAAATGCAATCAGTATTTAATCATTTTACCACTGATTCAATGCTACTATGTAAGCAATCATTTGTAAAGCATGATTTGCAAAAAAATGCATTTTTTCATTTCCCATGGGTGGTGCAAAGTAGAATGTCCTAATTAAAGTAACATTAAAAGTATATAATTGAACATTTTAAGGCTTCAAACTCAAAACTGGTTAATTTATAGTCATTTTATTTGCGCCAAATGCCAAATGACACGTGTTTTTTATAGAATTATAATACAGTTCATATTCATGTCAGGAAGTTAGTTACCTTAAATCACTTTTAAGCACAACTGGATTATCTTATTGTTAATTAGATTTCTGAACACTACCACGATACGGATGCTATTTGAACACAACAGAATAACAGACGGTTTTACTAGACATGTCTAACACTGCGCTGCGCCATGCAGTTGCGCAAACTCAGTTCACTACTACGGATCTGTTAACTCACTTCTTCAAAATGTGTTTTCGCACAGCGCACGACCGGGACATTCGAAGGGTGTTAAGGTGTTGAATTGCCCGCAGATGTATACAAATATAAAATATAACAAATTATTAAAAATATATTACCTACTTTTTTTTAAAACATCTATTTAATATTATCTGAATTTCGCGTTACGCTGCTCACTCGGTGCGTTCCATTTTGTTGCAATTTTGAGTTAACACAATGAGTCGGTGTAGTAAACTGCTCTTGAGTTGCTGAGTTAACGCAAGGAATTTCGCTGAGTTACCAATGCCTAGGTTTTACCCCGATATCGGTAAAGCAGAACACTGGCAGAATACACAATGAATTTTATGGAATTCATACTAGGTCAAATTACATTATTTATTATTATTTAGCGAAAATTAACAAGCTTATTGTACATCAAAATTATTGAAGAATTTTTTGTAAAATTTTGAAACTTCATTTTATTTTATTGAGGAATAAAAATTATATTGATTATACCAGTTTTGACGAGATAACAGCAATCAAACTTGAAAGAAAATGAATTTCGGCTAATAGAGAATGTTGTTTATATACCGGGTTCCGAAAAAGTCTTGCACCAAGGTGTTATCTGGGAAACGTATAAAAGGATAGTTATGAAATTCTAGGACGATGAATGGAATTGTATTCTGCATTTTTAGAGTAAATGTCAAATTTTTTGACGCCAGCGTTTAGCATACCACCCCATCTTGATTTTTTTTTAATCCAATCTTTCCGAAAAGATTGGAGTTTTCAATCAGTTCTTCAAAAATTCCTCACGACGAACCAACTAAAATTTAAGCGAAATAAAAAAATACGTGTCTCATCGATTATAATAGGGATGCTGTAAAAAAAATTTCGCGCGAAAAAAAGACCTTACCTTAGTTGCCTGGACGATTTGAGATGAAAAGACCCTGCTCTGATAGCAAAGCTTGCAAATGAAAGAAAAAGACCGGTCGTTCAAAAAATATTATAGAACAGTTTTTGTTTCAAATTTTTCAAATTTTGTATATACACTGCTTATATTTTGGTATAACAACAGATTAGTAATCATATACCAAAGCTGTGTTAGTTCTCATTACGTGCAATCAGCCAGCGATTGCTTCTTTGTTTATTCTAACTCTATTATTTTTTTAAGTAGCATGCGCTAAAATATATGAAATCTTTAAACAATATCATGTTGTGTATTAGCTAGGAAATATACAGAAAAAAATGTTCCAACTGGGGAATCCAACTCAAGATATCGTCGAGCGCTTAATCCTTTAAGCCACCAGAGAAGCTGCGTGTTGTGTGTATGTACAGTTTTGTTTGACCTTCTGCCGAATACTTATGAATTCATGTTAGAGAAAATCACATTTGCCGAACTGATTTAATATTACAGAACACTATATATATATATATATATATATATATATATATATATATATTTTTTTTTTTTTTTTTTTTAAAGTACAGACCACGCGATTTAAGAATATGGAGAAGTATTCAAACGAACAACGTTTAATTATTGTAAAACACATTACAAAATGGTGAAAGTTTTGCGAAAACAGTTCGCAATTACGTCAAGTTTTCGGTCGCAATAATACGCCAAATGAATCGACAGTGAGGCGTTTAATTAAAAAATTTGAGACCAAATTTATGCTGATGGATCAGAAGACCATTGTTCGTCGTCGTCCTTGTCGGTCACTCGAAAATATAACCACAGTAAGGGAATCTGTGGCCGAGAATCCAGGAACTTCCATTCGGCATCATGGTCAAGGATTAAACATTTCCAGAAGCACTATTCAACTAATTTTGGTACAAGATCTGCATTTGCACGCGTACAAGGTTCAATTGGTGCAAGAAATCAAGCCAAGGGACCATGAGCAGCGCCGTGGATTTGCTGATTGGGCGTTGGAACATTATTAAATTAATGCGGATTTTTCGAAGAAGATCATTTTTTCAGATGAGGCACATTTTCAACTCGACGGATACGTAAATAAACAAAACTGTCAGATTTGGGGTCCTGAAAATCCTCGTGTGATTCTCTAAAAACCAATGCATCTACCGTGAGTAACTGTTTGGGGCGCATTTTGGGCTGGCGGAGTGATTGGGACGTATTTTGTTGAAAATGCGGCTGGAAATGCGCTAACTGTTAATGGTGTGCGGTATCGCAAAACGTTAACGGAGTTTTGTGGCCCGAATTTAATTGATGTGGACGACATGTTTTTCCAACAAGACGGTGTGACCTGCCACACTGTACGTGAAACAATGGTGTTACTGCAGACCAAGTTTCCAGGCCGAGTCATTTCTCGATTTGGCGGCCAACATTCGCCACCAAGATCGTGCGATCTAACGCCGATGGACTTTTTTCTTTGGGGCTATGTGAAGGAAAAGAAGTATCCGAATAACCCTGAAACAGTTGAACATCTTAAAGAGGAAATACGGCGTGAAATACAGCCACATTTATGCGCAAACGTTATTCAAAATTTCAACAAAAGAGTAACCCTGTGCCAGAGGTTTCGTGGTGGCCATTTGCCTGATGTTATATTTCATGTTTGATCGGAACTATTTTTCTTTACGTTGAAATAAAATGTTTGCTTAATTAAAAAATAAATGTGTTTTCTTTAAAATTAAATCCGGCGCTATTGTTGGGACACTTTATACACATATATATATATATATATATATATATATATATATATATATATATATATATATATATATATATATATATATATATATATTGAGCATTTTACCTTTAAACCACGGAGCTGTATATTTTCTTTATTCATGTGTTAATTATACACGCTGTTCAGTCAAATACTAACGAATCTTTGATTTAATCTTATAAAAAGATTTATGCAAATTAAATGTAACTGCATGTAATTATATTATGGGTTGTTATGTTAGTAAGGAAATATACAGAAAAATTTTGGCATGTCTAGTATACGATTTCCTAACTAGAGGTTCAATAGCAATTTAATAATTGTATAAAATGTAGTTGAAAGTATTTTAATCATGAATAAAAATCGTGAAAGTTTATACTTTTATATTGTATTAGGAAATTTAGGCATAATTAACGTTTCATCATTCAATACGACTGCCACTGTTAGATAAATGATGAAGGTTAAAAGACATTAACGTTGATATCTTGATCTACGCAGTTTGTAAAGAACTTACTTCTGGTATTCTAAACGATCCCTACTAATTGAAAACATTTATTTACCACGGAAGATATTAATCCTAGCTTCTCTTAGGACATCTAACTTGAACTTATGTGTGAATAATTTGTAGGAATTTAATTAAACATTTATATTATATACCGTATTTCAACCACCCGTGGCATCGTTTGTATTTACAATATGCAATAACAAGGTATTTCAGATAATCGTTCATTTCTAAATTAATTCTTCAAAGAGTATTTTAAACAACTAATATTATTATTAATAGATATGCGTTTTGTATTTCCTAGCTGGATGGGCGTAATGTAGGCTTTGAACGACGTAATTTAATTTGAAACAATTGAATATATAGATTTGAACTGCAATGACTTTGAGCCAATAAATTGTGTTTTTTGATTATCCTGAATTATTTGAAATTTACAATTTGCCTGAAAAGCGATACGACTCTACACGCTCAAATTCATTTTAGCTTCTGTTATGAGACATCTCTAGCTATATGGGTTGCCCGTTTTCAAACCTGGCCATTGAGTTTAACATTTTTGTGAATTCCTGCTGCCAATTCGGCCTAAAGAAAATGTTTTGGTATCAATGGAATGAGAGAATTACTGCGCATCGAATGATATCAAGCATTAAATTATTTTCATCGATTTTTATTGAAAATTCTAATTTAAAATTTTTGTTTTTAAATATGAGTTGCCATGATTTTTAAAACAATTAACAATTGTAGTCGAATTAATTTGTTATTTTTTGACATTCTAAGCTAAGGCCAGTTGTTATTTACAAAATGAATAATTACTCAAATGAAGAGAGAGTTTTTAAAGGTTAAACATATTACAGTGCCGTTAGTTTGCGGAAAGTGGGAGATTTGTTTTCTGTTAAATTTAATAACAGCTCAATACCGTCTAAATCCAAACTACGGAACTATGCGCGAAAATTTAAAGAAACTACTAATATTTCAGCAGAATTAGAAGCTAGAGGTGGTTAGCATTTATTATTTTTAGCATTTTTTTTTGCAAAAATTTAAATAATACGATTGTAATACACGTAATTGAAGGAATGTTGTGGCGGATGGCACTGAGTATGATGAACATCCACCCAACATACAGCACAAGGGAAATTAGCCGTGAATTAAATGCGTCAAAGTCGGCGGTATGTCAGATACTACAAACCCCAATTTCACAGGAGGTATTTCAAACAGATGAGGAAAGTAGAGTTATATTTTCGAAGAGATGCAAGAACGTGCGAATCAGGATCGTCGCTTTATATCGTCAATTTGTTTTACGGACGAACGCACTTTTCCGTTAAACAATGAACCTAACATAGAAAACACTCGATACTGTGCTCAAGAAAACCCAAGACGCAAGAACCCAATACGCTCAAAAATTAATAATTGGGCTGGAATTTTTAATAATAAAATTATCGGCCCATTTGACATTAATGGAAATTTAAAAGCTGAAACTTATTTAAAACTTTTAGTGAATAAGGTGGGTCCTGCTTTGGAGGAAGTTGCAAGAGAAAATCAGGAGATCTGGTTTCAACACGACGGTTGCCCGCGCATTAAGGTATAGATGTCAGAAATAATTTAAATGATACATTTCCAAATCGTTGGATTGGCAGAGGTGGTACCATAAACTGTCCAGCCAGATCTCCTAATTTAGCACCTTGCGATTTTTTCTGTAGACCCACCTTAAAAGTAAGATTTATAAAAACTCTACCCAAATATTAATCCTTTGGAATCGTTGGAGCGTGGGTTAATAAACGATAGGCAGTTGTTTAATGTTCGAAATCGTTTTATATCAGGCATAGATATTATTTATATCAGAAAGGAGGGTTATTTGGATACATGTTATAGGTTTTGGTTTTAGGCCACCCCTGTTATTATATTTATTAACAACTTCTTCATAATGTGTATAAAAAATTAGAATTTTTCAATAAAATCGATGAAAATTTAATTTTAATGTCATTCGATGCGTAATCATTATCTCATTCCATTGATACGAAAATATATTCTGTAGGCCGAATTGGCGAGCAGGAATCCACAAAAATGTTAAAATCAATGTTAAATCCCTATGGCCAGGTTTGAAGCGGACATCCGGTATAGCATTTGTTGTAGGATAGTTACTAGATAATTGATTGAACGTCGAACACACCAAAGTCGATCGATCAGTGTTGCCGAAGTTATACTGAAATTTTAGTTGTATTTTTACATGATCGTCACTGCATCTATCACTTTGGCCCTTGATGAGCATGTTGTATAAAGTGAACATTGCACGTTGTAGTAAAATGAATAAGCGTTCCTGTATTTGTCTTTACGATTTGTGTTTTGGTCACTGATTTTGCATTAAAAAAACTGTTTGAAATTTGGCTGAACAAAGCAATTCAAATTCTACTCGACCTTCGTCTCCTGTAATTTTTATCACAGTTATTCTTCCAAGAAGTTCACCTCTTTTCCCATTCTTGCTTACCTAATTATTATAGTGCAAATATGAACAATATCTAACAAAGGTAAATAATAGTGCAAAATTATACTATTATTCGAATTTCACTATTAAATATGGATGTTTTTAGCGTTTAGTCGTGTGTTTAAAAGTAACAATATTTCTATTTATATAAGGTACCAAGAGATGAAAAAGAAGATGAATGAACTAAATATATCTTTGCCCAAAGTTGCACCCTGAGGAGTAACAGGGTCTTAAATGTTCTACAGCCAACCCATATTTCCTTCAATTTATCTAGAACGATGTGTGGTGTAAAGCATTCATATTTGGTACAGAGATTTGTTCAGTGCTGACACATACTTATTAATATTGTTTAAATGTATCCACCACAGGCTCTGCTGTAAACTCAAGCAACATACTATTCTAAAACATGTTTCACCATGTATGAATATACACATCTTATTCATATTTTCAGATGTAACAACTAAAAACAAAAATTCTTTCTCTCTTACATTTTTTCAATAAAAGCGATAGTTTTTAGATAATTTACAAAAAGGATCTGCGGAACTTTTACACCGGCAGTGGATATACTAACATGAAACATCAATACACCACTCTTTAATAGCAAAAGGAAAACGCTTTTCTCGTGAAGTAATTTCAATAAATGTATTTTGAAGAAACAGTATTCATTATGTAACAAATAAAGTTATTTTAAGAGTCTACTTTAAGTAATAATACTACTGTAATTTCGAATGTAATACTGAGGTATTATTATAAATAAAAAGTTTCCAAAGAATATTTTCAAAGTAGTTCCCATTTTCCTATAAACACAATCTAACACGGCGATTTAAATTATTACGTACTCATGTAAATATTTCTGGGTTGTTACACATCTCGTCAACTGGCCGAAAGATTTTTTGACGCAATTATTCAACAGTATTAACAGCAGTAACATAAACAATACTTCTCAGGTGTTCCCATAAGAAAAATCCAGTGGCATAATGTCCGGTGAATGGTAGGCCAAAGTACGGGTGCATAGACACCACGACCTATCCAATGTCCCGGAAAATTTAAATTCAACCATTGCCTGAAAGCTATTATCACATAACTTGTCGTGCACCTAGCCGTATATGCTCTCATAGTATTTGGAGATTTTCATTTAAAAATCGAAGATACTCAAGAACCGCCAGCCGACTGGGACGAATAAATGGAGCTATTACATTCTTTTAACAATTTCTGCCCATCTTGATGGACATATTTCATGGGGGTTTTCATTAGACCATGTGTGACTATTACGATGGTTAACTAAGCCATGTCTTTGAAAACATGCCTCATCGGTGAACAAGGAATATGAGATAAAAAATTTAAATTGTGTCTGGACATGCTAAGATACCACTGGCAGAAAGCAATTCTTACAGATTGCAGTTCATTCTTCAATCTGTGGTGAAAAGGGTGTAAAAGGTTATCATGAATCAAGTTCGAAACAAGGTTTTGCGAAATGTTATACTGTGTAGCCAGTCTTCTTGAGGATTTTCTTCTAAATTGATAAGTATAGCTTCTTCAATGTTTGCATTTCTGATATACGGTCTATGTCCATTACCTTCACCCTTAAGTTGAATTTGGCCCGTTTCTCGCAACCTTCTTTCCATAGCTGAAAAGGTTTGCCTGTGGGGAACCCGGCGATTTGGATATCTGTCACGGTGTAATCTTGCTGCGGTAGCACAATTTTTGTGATTAAAAAAATACTTGGAGCATGTCAACATACTCATTGCTAGTAAAATTATTTGCCATAATTACACAACTATTATTTGAAACCGTTGATGACACTGACACATGAACACAAAAATATCAAATTGTTTACTCAGCAAACTTGCTTCCGATTTATCAGGACCAGTATGTTGACGAAGTATTCCCCTACTTATCAATTTAAGCAGAAAGTCATTTACAGGGAAATGAACTACTTTGAAAATATTCTTTAGAAACATTTTAGTATGTTGCATGTAGTCGACAACGGCGCTTCTGGTGGATACATTTATACAATATTAATAAGCAGTGGACAAGTGCCTGTACCAAATATGAATGCTTTACACCACATCGTTCTAGATCAATTGAGGAAAATACGGGGCTCTGCAACATTCAAGACTCTGTTACTCCTCAGGGGTGCAATTTTGGTTTAAGGTATATTCAGTTTATTCGCCTTATTTTTGATCTAGATGCACTGATACCGTTTGTACTTAGAATCACCCTGTATATTATAATTTCGACAAACAAGCAAAGGTATTCTTTCCAAACAAAAAAATATAATGAAATATAAACCCCGGTTAAATGCAACCGATAAGGCTTATATCGTGATATAGGATAAAAAATATAAAAGTATACCGGGTAGGTATGCGTAAACGATTTGACATTCGAACTTTGAATAAATCACTCATTGATCATTTTTTTGTAATTTTTGTTTTGTGTTTTTTTAATTTCTTCATGGCATGACTCAGCGACGACAACATTAACTCGAGATTAAAAGGTACTTTGTCCTGAGATATATACGCTATGTTTTGTACCGCACCGTATAAAACTTTATAAAAATTATACAAATGAACATGAAAAAACTGCGTCTATTTATTTTTTATAAGAGATGGCGATACGATTTTTAAACAGGAAATGAAATATCTAAACAAAAATAAACAAATTTGTAAACGGGGTTCGCCTCTAATAAAAAGTATTATGTAAAACCTTCATATTTTGTTATTTTTGTACATACTGATTGAACAACTAATGAAAATTATACGTACTATAGTCACGGCAAAATCTTTTCCGTTGTGGGGGTGAAATTGTTAGAGAGAGACAAACTTAACATACCAACTTCCATAATAACCCTGATAATTACAAATGATATATCTATGTTAGTGAAATACACGTTGTTGGGTTGTTAGAACTGCCGAATAAATTACAATGTTGTCAGCTCTTCTGTTTACACATAACTTCTAATTTTGACGTTTTCCACATTTTGAGATTTTCGATAAGCTCCTCGAAATTATACATGACTACTTCAAAATGTTACAATTGCTTAATCATCGCAAAATGATCAAAGAACTGTTAAAAGTATTGTTACTTAGTTGAGAAGGAGTATTTCCATCAAAACTAATTTTCAAAATAAATGTAAACAATATAACCTAAGTATTATGTTGACGTCGAATTTCATACGTTTGGCAACAATGTCAAGCGCTGACGTTTATTCCCTACATTGGAAAAGAGTTTGCCGCACTCTACGAATGCTATTGAATACTATATTTAGTGGAACCATTGATTAATAAGTATTAATCAATGGTGGAACGGAATAAATAGTATATGACACAATAAGAGTGTTAGCCTATTACGCACGAGTGCATTTTACGATCACGAGTGATTGAAGCGGCGATCAACTGAATTGCGTTATGTATTTGGTTTTCCATGTTAGATATTTCGCCGCACGCACAAAGTACACAAAATTATAGTTCTGTGTTAAGTACATTCTACATACGCGCAGATGATGGTTTTGAAAATTCTCTTATTATTGAAATATTTAAAGTGATGGAAAGCAGTGAGGTACAACATTATTCCATTAGTGTTAAAATAACTTCAAATTACCTTCCTGGTCTCATCTGGACATTGTTGATTATCTAAACTACAAGCATTTTACCTAAATTACCAAACTTTCTAACAACTGCAATCCGGAACATTTCTTGAAGTGAATGTTTATTAGAAAAGTGGCATTACATCAATTTCTTATCTTAGCGCATTTCAATAAGAATTTAAATTGTCTTATATGGAACACATGACCTTCCAACCTACCTATATGGAATTTAAAAGTAATGAAATAATAAATTCTTGAAGGGCATAAGCAACCTCTTTTGTATTACGTTTATAATTAAAATAAAACAATACTAAATTATGTCAGATCGTCGTTTAGACCTTAATAAGCAGGTTAATCAGCGTATAGATGCTAACTTAAAAATATCGATAATACAGTTTACATACGCAATAATACCCTTTAAATCTTTTTAATTAATTTTGAAGGCTTATTTGGCTTCGTATTTACAAACCTTATAAAGAAAAGACTTATTTTGTTTCGTATTAAAAAATCTTATAAAGAAAAATTATGTAAAATTGAATTACATATCCTTAAAAAATATGTTAACACATTTTGCTAGAGGTTTGTTTATCGAAAAATTGCATAGATCATAATTAATTTATAACTTTAAAGTCTATATGTTGATATTTGTGTCCTTGAAATATGCAGTTGTTTCAAAATTATTTGATAAAAACTAGAAACTGCGATTAACCTAATCTAATCAGCTCCAGGAGCAATGAAATCAAGCTTTAATGCAAAATTTTAATACTTGTCGTTTTGGATACTGACGTGCATGACACACTCCAACACCCATAACTTTTGTAACTACATTTCGGATTTTAGAGAGACAAGGAGTGTTCCAAGACATCGTCATTTAAATGCCGATCGAGTAAATCGTCAACAAGATCAAATTATAACAGAACTTTTTGAAGAAACTCCCACATTAAGTACGCGCAAGGCAATACAAATTGGGAGAATTTCACATACGTCAGTTACCCAGACGTCTTAGAAAGAACAACGTTCACCCTTATCATTTGACCCCTGTTCAAGGTTTACTGGATCGAGATCGAGAACGTGTTCAGTTTTGTCAGTGGTATATCCAACAAGCTAACAGAGATCCGAAATTTTACAAGCATGTAATTTGGACTAACGAGTCAACGTTTACCAGAGATGGCATATTTAATTATTATAATGACTATAAGTGGGCACCTGAGAATGGTCATGTTGTTAGGCTCTCCAATAATGAATACAGATTCAAAGTTAACGTATTGGAGGATATAATTAGAATACGTTCTTAGACCAATTATACTAAAAGATACATTAAACACAGAGAGATTTCTTGATCTTCTTCAGAACGAACTGCACAATATATTAGAAGAGGTTCCTTAAATTTTAAGATTAATTCCTGGCTGCAAATGGATGGTTGCCCTGCTCATAACAGCAGGGAGATTCGGTCATGGCTAAACGAACATTAGAAGATACATGGATAGGACGCTTTAGTACAGTGGCCTCCTCGAAGTCCTGATTTAACTCCGTTAGATTTCTATTGATGGGGGTAGATTGAAATCTTTGGTATATGAAGTACCAATTGAAACTCAGAACAGCTGTAAGCTGTAAGAATAAGAGATATACTTTTATCTTTATGGAAAAAAGCAAACAATGTTTTGAAATCAAGGAAAGTTAAATAATCTTATAAGAATTTTTGTTGCAAATGAATTGTATGGTAACTAATATATATATATATATATATATATATATATATATATATATATATATATATATATATATATATGTATGTATTGTAGCGTCTCCCAGGTACCCTATCTTGAAAAGCGTAATCTGAACTTATTTGCAATAATGAAAATTCATGAACAAAACAATCGCTAAGTGATTTATCTTGACTGACAAATTATGTTACTATTATTCAAATTAATTGCCTGCCTTACTTGGACTTTCCCGGCAATAATTAAAACATTAGAATTTATTTACAAGTCTGATATTTAATTACTCGCAAACCTCAAATCTGACCAATCGAAGTAGCCGTCTAGTGGTAGGTACGTTGAGCTATCTAAATTAGACAGGCTGAATGAGGTAAGTGTTGCATCATGAGGGGCAGGTAAAAACAATGAAACTACTTAAATTAAAATCAACGAGCGTTGCGCAGCGCTGGTTCAGCCCGTTAACATACTATAGTGGGAAGGAACCACCAATAAAACCCACTTTATTCATAAATAAGTAATTCCACAAGTACATTAATAAATCAAATAACAAAAAAAACAAAGAAAGGGTTAAATATGTAACAGAACACCATTAAATCAGATTAAAGTGCGTACACAATTATAACACTAAGAGGAAATGAATAAAATACAGTTTAGTTACACAGAAACACAATAATAAAAAACACATGTAGTCACACCCACAATTGGGTCATAAGTAATCAAAAATAAAAATCCTAATAAGAATCATAATACCAAACATGGGGCCCTTCAAATCCAATCATGCCGGTCTTTAAGTAAATAAGCACATAAAACAATAAAGCAAATTACGGTACATATAAAATATATCAACAGTAAAATTGCACAGATCATAATAAGGTAAAGGCAAGGACACATAAAACAGACAAGAAATTTACCCATACCCAATTCTTTAGTGACCACCAAAGCACAAAATACATAAATCCAATTACAATAAAGCACACACAAAGAAAAATCAGCTCGCAGGCAAATAATTCTACTTAAACAAACTGACAAAATAAACGCACTAAAACAACGCCTTACATGGGTCAGTTATAAATAGATCACAACATCGTGCCCGCTGTATCAGTTTGAGGGCGTTAGAAAAATACAGTGCTCATCTCCGGTTACACAATCATCTATACAACAATAAAAACAATAACAATAAAATTCGAGGTGTTGAATGGTTATCTGGTCTCGGGAGTGTGTGCACTCTTGGTAATTGCTTTTTAAAAAAAGTATCCAAAACGGTATCAGGTACCAGTTCATCAGCTCACCTCTCCACAAATATAAACAGCAACCAACAATGCTAATTTGCACAATTACCAGAGTGAGAGTGTCTTTCATTTTAGTAGATTTCAGCTTAATGAGTCGGCGTACGAATAAGATACCTTTGCAAGGCAATGTTTGGTATTTAATATATTATCTAGGCTGGTAAATGATTTGCTGCGAGCTTTCCTTTATATAAAAATACCTCTGAATATTCCTTTAATTGATCACAGACACAAATCGTTAGCCTACGCGGTTTAACTTCAAAATCGGTTAATGTTATTTATAGATTAATATTTGAAAAACACATTACAACTAACACTCGAAAGAAAAGACAAATTAGTGTTGGCTAATTCAAAAGAAAAGGTACACGCACGAAATATTTTAAAGACAAACTGTTTACAATGAAGGTGTTTAATTAACCCACATCCGATCTGGCTCGATTGACACTATAACTGTAACTAACTTTTCCCCCGATTTCAAACCTCCATTTTTCAAAAAATAAAACCAAATAAAACCAAGAAACATTAATTTCCGTTGGAACAGTTTGGTATTAATTATTGCACATCTTAATTTTAAAAATATGCATTCGTTCGTAACAAACTCTACATTTACGTCTCGGGTTTCAACGTATCAAACAAAGATCCCTTTGGACTTGCGCTCTGTTCAGCCTTAATTAATCATTAGATCAATGACATTTTTTTACATCAAAAGCGCGCATAGGAAATTCCAATGATTCATTATGCCCCTTCAGTAAAGCATTTTTAAGCGTGCATCTGCTACTCACCCTTCAACATGTGTTTTACAACCCTAGAAAAATATTAGTTACAAACAATCCCACATTCCTTGCATAAAAACATATAAATAAAATATTTTGAAAAGATTAGCAAATTACGACGTATTATCAAAATATTAAAAATCCATTATCTTTTCTATCGTGGTAACAATGGCGATTTGACAAACGTTTATTACAATAATAAAATTTTCGCGGTTCGTTATATAAATATATATATATATATATATATATATATATATATATATATATATATATATATATATATATATATATATATATATATATAATAAATAATTAAATTGTATTGGTTTTAAAAATTATTTGTTTACTCTCAGTTATTTACTCTAATTTATTCAATTTTACTACGTGGGGATAAGGTTCTTATTGTAATAATAATTTTATAAAAAAAATATATTATGCGCCGTACCAGCTCAAAATCTCTTTTGGGGATAGGGTTCAATTGTATTAAACATTGATTGTTGGCAATATAAATTAGATCTGGGAATATTCATGTAAATGATCAAATTGTATTTTATAATAAACAGTTACAATGTGAAACCAATTTTGTTGAAATCTCACAAACTACGCATGCGTTGCGTACTTAATACTGAAATAAATGTAGCCTATCAAAAATTTCTGCAATTGATCTAAACTATTGAGCACAATTTTAATAATGTTTGAGGTAAACTTATTAATTTTATAACAACACTGAATCATTTACTTTTCAGACATTGACACGTGAATTCGTACAAACATTTATACATTATTTAAAAAAATTAAATACAGGACAAAAAACTAATCAATGCAATAGAGTTATGATAGAGAAATACACTCACATGTGATGCTGCAAATTCCAAATAATGTTTACGTGTGGTTGATCCACATTAAACATTGGACGTAGACTTCCTTACATAAATCGGTGATACTGACTTGCTGTCCCAAATATGCTGCTTAACATTCCATAATTTCATCCCAATCGAATAACTGTTGACTGTTCTTCATGTGGTAAATACGATGTATTTACAATGCTCAAATACTTATAGGCAAACACTTTATTTTATTTGTGTTTTTAAAATGTTGTATTATTTATTTAATAATTTCTGGGATTTAATTTTGTATTTTAATTTTATAGATTTTGTATTCACTTGCACCTTTATTTTAGATTCCGTTATGAAGTGAAAATTTATTTTATGATCTTAATCACTATCAACAAAATAAACATCGAATCCAAAATAATTGAAGAAATTTATTACCATACAAAATAATTGCACATAACCCGATGTTTACACGATCTTGAAAAACGAAACAATTACAATTTTATCGAACAATTGTGATCGGTAACCTTATTTTTAACTTTAGTTATAGGTTAAACAATTTTTCTGATATCTCAACTCTACGTCGATCCCGTTTCAAATCCGATAACCTTTACGAGAACTGTTACTTACATGTTAACACAAATAACACTAACACTATGACTTGTTAGTCACAAAAATTTCAAAAGGCAAGAAAGGCAAGAGAGTGAGAAATCAGGAGCAATTCCCTTTATACATTTCTCCTAGATACCAAATTTTCAATTTTTTTTCTACATTACACACAAAAGATTCTAGCTTCTGATTGGTCTAAACAAAATTGTAAACTTAACTGAAACATAAATTATGCTATATCTTCTTTAATACAATTCGGATTTGATTTTTAATTACAGATTTGGAATCGGGGTAAAATTCCGCATAAAAAGACACCTCACAAGCCTATTTTGCTTCGATAATTTTCATTCTGACAACTTATAATCTAAATTTACTAATATCAAAAAAATGTTACATCCTACACTAAACTAATTACATATTCAAATTCCACATAAAAACTGTATCAGAATACATTTATTTCAATACATTTCATTTAAATTTTACAAAACATCCACCTTCACATTTAAGATTTAGGTAGTTAACCTAACTTTTCTAATTTTATGTTATATTACATATTTTAGTTAAATTCCTTGTTGAAATGAGAAACCTACTATTAAATGTTTTATAATTTATTTTAAACTTATCTTACCCTATAAAACTATAATTTTGTGAAATTCTTACAAATAATACTTAACCTAACTTAATATAAATTTACTTTTAATTGTGTAATAACTGTTTATAACACTTAAAATGTTCATAAAATGTGTTCTCTAACACCAATACTGTTCACTTGTACTCCATAGTTCTTAATTTTGTCATTTCACATTTTCACATTGTATAACTATTTTGTCAATTTTCTATAATTTGCAATTTTATATTAAATATCACACTGCACAATTGTTGTTCATGTACTTAATTATGTTTTTAAGTCACTATCACTTCTTATGCATGTTTTATAAACTTTGTCTTTGAATTACAAATATACCATGTTCGTACCATATCCTTTCTTTCATATTTCAAATAGTTTATGCATTATACCTAATACTATACATTCTACATATTATAATTATCATACTCCATGTGATCAATATCTGATATGTGTTCAAGATATTAAATTTCATTGAATAAAATGCGAAAATACGTAAATATGTTACACGAAACTAATCGTACCCATTAATATTAATCATGTTGACCTTCCTCACATGCTACTGGTATAGCTCAATGCTTTTATGAAAACAAAACCTTGTGCAAACTCCACAAAGCCTGTTTTGTCATATCAAACCATAATTTTGCACTCGTAACTATTTTCTCATTGAAAACGAACTGTATACTTCCACAAATTTATCTAACTTGCCTAGTATAGAAATTCAAACTCAATAAACTCTAGCCCCTTTATTATACCTACTTCTAATCATCTCAATATCTATATATATATATATATATATATATATATATATATATATATATATATACAGGGTTATTCAAACCTCCGTCGTAGTAATATCTTATTTATACTAAGAGATACAAAAAATTTTATAAGATAAAAGTTGAAGGCTTCAGAGCATATTTTAAAATATTTTCGAATATACATGGTCATCAATATTTATGAACCAAACTTTTTTTCTAATGGAATGCCCTGTATACTATTTTGCAGTTGAACATGCAACTTGACCATTACTCCAATATAGGTTTTACTATGTTATACGGGTATTTTAGGAGTTAAATTTAAAGTAAAAATCTACCGTATTCGAAACTTTATAGCCTCAAAACTTAAAAAAGAAAAATTATTTTTAATTTGTATGAGTTTTCAAATGTGTAGTTTTACCCAAAATAGTGTTTTTGAAGCTTATTTTTTAACATTATGGTCCATCACTCGACCACGTCATTATTATAGTTTTCTTAAATGGAACACCCGGTATAGTATTTTGAAGTTGAACAGGGCTTAACAGACTATTACTCAATATACGGTTTAAACTTAACACCTGTAGATTTTTCATCCATCGATAAGAGATTCATCTTCAACTTTACTATTTACATTTGGCTACACTCATCATCGCTCAATTAGAAACTAAAGAAAGATTTCTTACCTATTCTACAAAATTAAGTATTTTTAAATTAAAACAAGTCGCCTGGTAAATGACGTTCTCCTTCTATCAATATTTGATATTTCCTTTTCATATTTACTTTGTTAAAAAATTATTTTTAGCAGTGAATTTTACCAAAGATGAATTAATTGATATGGTTTTTATTCTTGGAGAGTCTGAAAAGAACTGCTTATTAGCAAGAAGAATTTATGGTAAGATATCGATAGACGATGTTCTGATCAGAAAAGTTTTAATAAATTACTTGAGAGATTCGTCCTTCAACTTTACTATTACATTTGGCTACACACTCATCATCGCTCAATTCTAGAAAACTAAAGAAAAGATTTCTACTATTCTAAGCAAAATTAATTATTTTTCAATTAAAAACAAGTCGCCTGGAATAAATGACGTTCTCCTTCTACCAATATTTGACATTTCCTTTTAATATCTACTTGCTGTTAAAAGATTATTTTTTACAATGAATTAATTGATATGGTTTTATTCTGAGAGTCTAAAAGAACTGCTTATGGTTATGTGCAAGATATCCCGATAGACGATGCCCTGATCAGAAAAGTTTTAATAAATTACTTGAGATTTTGAAACGAAATGTTGAGTATAAGCCGCCAGAAATTAACAAACGTGCGCTTAATGACTTAACTGTTGCTTGACGTTACAGAGAATCCGCACGTGATCAACATAACTATCAAATAGTAATATTAGCCAAGCTCTGTAGGAAGATGCCAACATCATTTTCATCCGTACCGGTTACAACTGCACCAAGAGTTACGAGAAGCTGATTTTGCTAATAGAAAGAACTTTTCTAATTGGTCAGTTAGAACACTACAGCAGGATCAATTTTTTGATAGAATGGCTTTTCTGAGAGGTAACATTTCATAAAATGGTTTTATGAATGCATAATTCCATTATTATGCAACAAAACATCCTCACTTAATAATACCAAACAATTTTCAGGAAAGAGTTTGAATGTTTGAGTGTACTGGAGATCAGTGATTAATTTCTTTGAATCATTTAAATGCACAGATGTATTAATTTCTTACAAAACGATGTTCCTGTTCTATTGGAAAATGTCCTCTGAATATCAGACAAGCAATGGTACCAACACGACAGGGCAGGTGTCCATTATTCAATGGAGGTTACAAATGTATTGAACGAAATATTTCTAATAGATTAGAATCATCCTGTTTGGCCTGCACGGTCACCTGATTTGACAAAACCTGATTATTTTTTTATGTTCGACAATTTACAAACAGTTCTACAACAGTTGAAATGTAAAGCAGAGAGAGAATAACAGAAGCTTTTAGATCCATTACACCAATATTCAGAAACGTTTCACGAAGCTTCAAAGAAAGAATGGACCTGTGTATCAGAGAACGGTCGACATTTTGAACAACTTTATAACATTTAAGTTTACATTTAATGTATCTAATAAATTAGTTACTTTCATTTCAACTAGTGTTTGTTTCTTAAAAAAAAATGTTCTAGAAGTTTTGTAGTTGTATATGAATTCGATGCTGAGTGTAGCCATGTAAACAGTAAAGTTGAAGGGATGAATCTCGATGGATGAAAAATGTACAGGGTGTTAAGTTTAGGCTACAAGTTTTCGAATACAGAACGATTTTTTAAATTGGCTAACTCCTAAAATATCCGTATAACATAATAAAACCGTATATTGAGTAATGGTCAGGTTCTGTTCAACTTCAAAATAATATACAGAGTGTTCCATTTAGAAAACTATAATAATGACGTGGTCGAGTTATGGACATAATTGAAAACTACACAAATTAAAAATAATTATTCTTGTTAAGTTTTGAGGCCTAATTTCTAAAATTCCGCGTATAACGTAGTAAAACGGTATATTGGAGTAATGTTCAATTTCAAAATAATATACTATTCCATTAGAAAAGAAGTTGTTCACCCATTCAATATGACCTGTATATTCGAAATATTATTAGAATATGCTCCTGACTAGTCTTCAGCTTTATATTTATAAAAAATTGATCTCTTAATATAAATACGATAACACGCACGCACGCACAGCACGCACGCACGCACGCACGCACGCAAACACGCACACACACACACAAACACGCACACGCACACGCACACGACACGCACACGCACGCACACGCACACGACACACGCCACGCCACGACACGCCACGCACACGCACACGCACACGCACACGCACACCACACGCACACGCACACGCACCAACACGCACACGCACACGCACACGCACACGCACACGCACACGCACACGCACACACACGCACACGCACGACGCACACGCACACGCACACACAGCACACGCACACGCACGCACACGCACACGCACACGCACAATACGCACAGCACGCAACTACGCAACGCACACGCACACGCACAACAATACGCACACGCACACAACACACACCACACACACACACACGCACACACACACACACACACACCACACAACACACACGCATTCACGAACACGCAACACGCACACGCAACGCACACACACAACACACACACACACACATAACACATCACTCATCTATACACACCACACACACACAGCACACAAAACACACACACACACACACACACACAACCATTCAAACAACTATCACCACCACGCACGCACACACAATAAAAACACACACACACACACACACACACACTCACACATCACATAACACAACATCCATTCACATCACATACATAACACAACACACACACACACACACACACACACACACACAACACACAACACACACAAACACACACACACACACACACACACACACACACTCACACCACACTATAACACACTCACATACACACACAACACAACACCACACATATCACACACATACACACACAACAACACCTCCACTCATCATAACCACACACCACACACACACACACACATGCACACAAACACACACACACTAAACACACACACACATCACACACTCAACACACACTCACACACACACACACACACACACACACACACACACACACACTACATCACTCACAACACACACACACAACATCACACACACACACACACACACACACTCACACACACACACACACACACACACCACATACACACTAATTTTCACCACACACACACACAACACACACACACACACACACAAACACACACATAAACACACACACACCAAAAACCCATACACAAACACACACACAACACACACACACACACCACACACACACACACAACACATTACACACACACACACACACACACACACACACACATAACACCACATCACACACACACACACACACACACACACACACCACACAAACAACCACACCACACACACACACACACACACACACACACACACACACACACCACACAACACACACACACACACACACACACACACACACACACACACACACACACACACATCACACACCCACACACACACACACACACATCACACACACACACACACACACACACACACACATACACACACACACACACACACACACTACACACTACACACACACTCATACACACACACACACACACACACAACACACACACACACACACACACACACACACACATACACACACACACACACACACACACACACACACACACACACACACACACACACTCACACACACACATCACACACACACACACACACACACACACACACACACACACACACACACAAAACGTGCCCAAGATAAGAATGGGGTTCATGAAAACGGTAAGAGTTGCAAAGGCAGTTAAATTAGAGAAAAGATGTATAATTTAGGACATGATCACATGTAGTTTGCAAAAGTTTATTACTGTTTATCCTTTCCAAGATTTAAAACGAAATGCGATTTTTGGGTTTTTTCTTTTTTTGTAATTCCTCATTTATTTTAAAAGATTTTTAAAAACCAAAGGTACTTTTTCATTGTCACTTTTTAAATTCCATTAGATGACGTTTTCAAACTTTTTATTCGCCTCCGCATCATCAATTTAATTTTTTTATATCGCCGAACGGTCGAAACACCCTGTATTCGATAGTATTAAAAATTCGGATTAATATTAGTATTTGATTATATTTTTTTATGTACAAATTTAAAAACTCCAATCTCATAACCTATTTAATTAAAGTTAAATAATTACAATAACTGTTCAAATAGATTGCCGTTATTTTTTAGACATAGGTAAACTTTCTTTATTGAAGAATTTAAATCACAGTCTAGCATTTCTGGCGAAATTGTATTAACTGCTGCCATAACCGTTAATAACAAATACTTTTTATTTTCAAAACTCCCATCATACGCTTGGTTTTTCGGGTAACCCCACCGAAAAAAACCAACGGACTTAAATGGGGTGATCGGGCTGGCCATGCTACTGCACTGTAAGTTCCAACCCATTTTTCTGTAAACGGCAATGACAGATAGTTCTGTACATTCTAGAGTTATGTGCTGGGACACCATCTTGTTGAAATCAACAGTTGTTAACAAGTGCTAGAGGTAAAGCATTTTCCAAATCAGTCCTTAGGAAGTTCAGATATCGTTCGGCATTTAAATCGTTGTGGTAAATAAAAGGTCTTATTATTGTACGTCCCAAAATGCCCATGCACATATTAAATCCAAATCTATGTTGATGTCTAGATTTTTTTTTAAATAAGGGTTTTGTTTTACCCAATCATATTTGTTACGTCGGTTAAAAAATTCCGTTGTTGGTTATTATGCTTTCATCAGACCTAATTATTTTAAAAGGTAAATTTAGATCTTCGTCACATTTTCTAGTATTCCATTCGCAAAAACCTGCTCGCCGGTCCTGATCAGCTGGTCTAAGACCCTAACAAACTCGAAATTTATACGGATGACTTATTCTTATTTAAAATGAATTATGCTGTAGAATTAGTTATACCAGCACGATGTTCAACTTGTCTTGTCGATATTTCAGGGTTTTCAACAACGGCTTGTAAAACGGTATTAGCTTTTTCGTCATCAGATTGTTTTTGTCGGGATAGAACAAGTTTTGTAAATGAACCAAATTCTTTTAAATTAGATTCCAAACGTCTAAAAATGGATTTTCCAGTTCAGGATATTTATACATCAGTAATCACACAATTTATGTGGGACAAGATGTAGTATCGAACTTTTCTTCGTTTGTAAAATTTCGTCTTCCCTAGATACTTATTGATTAATTGATTAATTAAAATTAATACGTACAATTGAAATAACAACAACGACCTAAACGCAATAAAACTATGTTAAACAGTTTTCAACAAAATGTTAAACAAGTGTTAATTTATCAAAGCCATTATTAACTGATATCAAATACAAAAATCTAAAAATGAAAATCCGAATTTTTCAGCTTCAAAACCATAATGTCTAATACATGGTTAAATTCGTAGTAAAAAATACTATCGAATACAGGGTGTTTCGTTGGTTCGGCGATATAAAAAATAAAGTTGATGATGCTTTCTCGGAGACGAAACGTCGAATAAAAAATTTAAAAACACCATCTAATAGAATTCAAAAAGTGACAACGAAGAAAATACCTTTGGTTTTAAAAATCTTTTAAAATAGATGAAGGAATTACGAAAAAAGACAAACCCAAAATCGCATTTTGTTTTAAATCTGAAACGATAAACAATAATATATATATATATATATATATATATATATATATATATATATATATATATATATATATATATATATATATATATATATATATATATATATATATATATATATATATATATATATATATACTATATATTATTTCATTTCTTTTACTTTCTACTTTGTAGATTGGAAGGTCGTGTGTTGTTTCACTCCAGTTATTTTAAATCTTTATTGAAATGCGCTAAAAATAGGATAATATAATATTAGCAATGGATGAATTTGATACACTTTTACAAACGATTTATTCTAATAGATGTTCAAGATTGTAGTGATTAAGGATTTGGTAATTTGGTAGAAGCTAATTGTGTTCTATGTGTTGTTCGAATTCTACATATTATAATATGGAACCCTCAGAAAGGAATATTATACCGCGCTGCCTTTCATCACTTTATTTTCAATAATAAGGAAAATTGCAAACCTTCGCTTGTATGTATGTAGATTGTACGTAACAGAACTATAATTGTATGTACTTTGTGGGTGCGGCTAAATATCTAGCATGGGAAATCAAATACATTGAATACAAAGAACCTAATAGTCTCACAGATAGACATGCAGCAGCATATCTCTAATGAAATTTAACTGGGCGTGAATGTTTTAGATGAAATATTAATCACTTTCTTCTGACTGTACGTAATAGACTATACATTAATATTTCAGCTACTAAAGTACGATAGATGATGTATTGAAGCTTCACTACATTTTTGATGTAGGTTAGATACATGAACATAATTGTACGTATAATCGCTAACAACTCATGTCGCACTTTATTGACGAAGTGAAAATAAATTGATAACCATTACTTTATAGAAGTTTGTACGACATGCTTTTGTCTTACATAATAATCTAATACTACAATGAATAGCTATTTATGTATCAACTCCATAATGCAAGGCTTTCTTGAACGAGTCCGGTTTATGGCCCAGCGAGCGTAGTGAGTAAGGCCATAAAGAGGTCGAGTTCAATAAAGTCTTATTATGAACGAGTTGCATACAAAGCTTAATGTTCGACAGCTAAATTTGGCTTATTAACGAAAAAAATTAATTCAATGACATTATTAACGTTTTTATGACTGTGCATATTTATTTGAAAACGTCAAAATCTGGCGTCGGCTCACTGTTGAAAAGAATTCATTTAAAACAAAGTAACTTTATTTTACTAGCAAAATAATGTAATTTTATTTCACTAGTACACTAATGAGGCACTTTATAGCCGCATAACTATGTCATAAACAATTCTTTGTAACGTGGTCGGACATGAACCTAGTTATTTTTAAAAACCGTTATTCCTATTTAAGCAAAAGAAAAATTACTGATAGACGGGATTACAAAATTTTTGTAATCTATGTTCTTGCTAAACATACTCGTACAGAGCAATTGTACTGTTTTGATTTTACACACTTGTAAATATGGCACAAAGTCGCGTAATTCATAACTGTTTAATATTGGATATATACGAAAACACCAACGAGCTGCAGATAAATTTCAAAGCATTTCTTTGAATGTATATACCAAAATAACAAAAAAAAAACAATAAGAATTATCATTTTATTGGTGTCAAAATCGCTAAAAAAACCGTTAAAAATTATACATTTTACCTTAGCTTTACAATATGTGTCCTTTCACCTAGCGCCATCGGTAAAGTTGTTCACCGCGTCAAAAAGAGTAGATACACGAAAAGTATAGGAGATGTACACTACCATACAAAACCATTTTTTGGCTGAACGTTAAAAATAACGGTCATATACATTAGTTAATGCCCTGAATAATAATATCCATAAATATAACCTTTTGCATCCATTGTTGATCCCATTATATGTATACAGCTTTATGAACGCGAAGGGTAAATCCTGAACCATTACAACGTTGAAAGTTCGTTTGTCGTTGATGCCGTTAGCTAAGTAGTACAGTAAGCAACTTATACGATTTATACATTGTTAACCTGAATAATAATATCCATAAATATAACCTTTTGCATCCATTGTTGATCCCATTATATACAGCTTTATGAACGCGAAGGGTAAATCCTGAACCATTACAACGTTGAAAGTTCGTTTATACGTTGATGCCGTTAGCTAAGTAGTACAGTAAGCAATTCTTTATACGATGATTATTTTTATCATGAAAAGAATTTCTGACAACAAGCAATATAAATCTGTAAAAATTAGTAAATCACACAGAGTAAGAAAAGCTAGTACTGCATACGGATTTTGTATATTTAATACTGGAAAGATACTGTTTAACCATTGAGTGTGCATTGGTACACCTTACCAACTTGTATACGTTAACCTGGCTTTGAAAACTGCAAGTATGTTAGTAGTGCTGTTGTTAGCAAATTCCAAATATAGGATACTTTCTTTAGGAATGAGTGCTTAGCACTCACAGCTGTTTTCCATGCTAATGGTATAAAAGTTGGCATGTTTGCATGGAATCGCACCAACTTCTTAGGAATACATTAATCCTTCCTTGCGCGATAAATAGGCACTTATTATGTTGTTCTGCGCTAAAATAAAATTTTGCAGCGTTATAGCATATATAAGTTATTACCAAAACTACGTCCGCAAGGCTAACTTCATTGCCTATTATATGCTGTTTTAAGCCTTGAACTTCTGCATAAATAAATTTTTTATGCAGTAATTAGAAGCTAATTATGCCCTGCTTAACGCCGCTAAAATAAAAGTTTGCGACTCCACAGAAAACAAGTTATTCTAGAAATTACAGCGCAAGGTTAACTTCATTCGGTTGTAACAAATTAATATTTTCTTGCACGATAATTAGGCACTTACACTTACTATGTCTATTGTAAAAATTACATTGATACGGTTAATTTCACAACCACAAACTTCGGAATAAACCATTTTTTCTTATGCAGTTATTACGCGTTCAGTACGCATTGTTTGTGGCGTTCAAATTAAATTTGGGAACTTTAGGACACTACTGTCGGCGCAAAAAGTACATATATTCGAGTTTGAAGCTGAATAAAGAAGTAACCATTGGATCGATCGAATGGGCTTGGTGTCAAATTAAGGCCAGTTTATTTCTACATTGCTTAAGTGTAACAACTTTTTTGTATGCACTTTAAGGACCATTTCTAAGGCCGAACGGTGCAAAGTGCCAGTAAGTTCAGAGGTACATAAAAACAAAACTACTGCATGAATTGATTTTTGTTGACGCTAGAAACGATTTTGTAGCACATTGAATTCTCGGGAATGGTAGGTCGCTGAAGCATTAGAGTTACACGAACGTCTTCGTTGTAATATCAATAATAAAATGAAATTCCTTTAAAAATTTTGTCATGTTTCTGGAAAACAATTTTTAATTAATTACAGTTTTATACATCACCGCTTCGGCAACGAACAGCCAGCCTGTGGCCGCGCCTGGGTCCATTAGAATATTACTCTTCACGCTGTAGGCACGGGTGTAGGCATGTATCTCTGATATTATAATCGTGAAGGTTTACATTTTCCTAACATTACTTTTAATTTATTAATTTCAATTACAGGCGTTAAAATACGTACGTTGCGAGTAATGATAAAGAACGTACAACTCTAAACACCTTCACTATATTACAAACACCTTTCAAGATAGAGGGGTACGTTGTTAGTTTATATGTTCATATCGTAAATCAGGGGTACAGGGTGGTGCAAATCGACACTTTCTTATGGAAACACCAGTTACTTTAAGAGATAGAAAAACATGAACCTAAGTATCTGGAACACAAATGTAACGACAACATCACTGGCGCAAACAGAATTCAGCTATCTTTAATGGTTTGCCCGCTAGGGGGCCTTGAATTTAGTCGATTTCTTTAATGCCACATAACTTTCTTATTATTAAAGATAAGATTTTGGCAAAATCTTCTTTAAATTCACTTTTTTATTTAGAATCGATTGCGATAAACAGTTTTTATACAGGGTGTTTGATTTTTTATACGACCCTAAACTACCTTTTTTCTTACTGGTCGCCATATATATTTAGGGGCTTTTGTAAAGAGCGTAAGATTTCCTAAATTTTGTTGTTTTAGTTATGTTAAATATTATTTGCAATATTGCATTTTATACATATAATTATTTTGCTTGCAGACATCTAGGTTTCCATGGCTAACAAAAGACGGCAGCATGATTTAAAACGGCAATTATTTAAAACTAAATTTTGACGATTCTGTACGAGTTGAGCCAATTTCTTTTTTGTTAATTACGTCACTATAGATGAGTGGATATGCTTGTAAGGGTTAAACTGTCCTGAGCCATATATATGGCTCATGATTGTTAAGGTTGGTTCAGGTATGTATGCTCGCATACGTACTTCAGGCTCAAGTTGGTGCCAAAGATATATTGATAATATTGTCTAGTTTTAAGGTAGAATCAAGTATTTGACTAAGAGCAAAATTCCGATAATTTATTACAATTAAGATTTTGAATTCGAAATAGTTCTGTTTTAGTGTATTAATGCGTGCTGATTGGCAGTCTCAACCTAACATACCGTATTATTGGTTGTGTTTTAATGCCGCATAAGTAGACGTATCGGTATCGTTTACCTTTCCTTGCATGAGCCGTATTTATGTTCATGTTCCTAGTTCCTGGTTTATCTAGCTTCTGGTGCGCTTTGAACCGATACCATTTAGCCTGCGGACGTAGTTTGGATTCGCCCATTATGCGTTTTACTTCAATTACTTTTTTATGTTTATTTTATGTTAATTCGAGTATGTGATCTTTTATCGTTTTTTTTTACGAAATTATTTTCCAAATACCAAATCTTAAGCACGTCGACTATTTTCAGGAAATTCTGGTGACCTACAGAAAATCCGTTTCGCAATTAGGTAAATAATGTTAGTCTAGTTTATTACCCTTTTGCAAAGTGTAGTGATTAATTATTGACTGAAATGTAGCACAACGCGCATATTCGATCATTTTGAATATTAATATACATTTATTAATAACGTCAAACTACTATATTATTTTATTTTAATTATTGATTATTTTTATTTATTTATTTCGAAAGTTGGACAACTAGCGGTTTTCTTATTTTAAAATTAAAGTCAGTATTTACTGAACCTTTACAAAGCTATTTTGAAACCGAAACTACAGGTTAAGCTGAGTGAATAGTTAAACAGGTGGCGCGAGATCGACATATATATTTCCCGCAACAGCATTTGTTTTGAAGTATGCATTACACCTCCGCCCCTCTGAGCTATCACTGACCCACACACTTAAAATTGCCAAATGCTCTAGTGTATCTTTGGCATTTGTAATTAATTCCTACATGTCACAACTTTTTACGTATAAAAATCTGTATTGTAGTAAGTATTTAGATAAGAAACCATTATTAAATGTGTAATACCTTACAGCATTAACAAACGCTCATAAGCAACGTTTTACTAACCGAAAATTGAAAACTGTTTATTAAAGTTACATTTTTTACGTATTAAATCGACTCGACGCCGTCGAGACTGAATAATACAAAAAGTTTTACGATAATTAAGACAATAAAACACGTTACTCAGCGTATTATTAGTTTAGCAAGATTTTTCTTAGCAACGTTTTCAACACATCCGTTCTCCAATTAATCTACATAAAATATTTAGATTTATCAAATAAAATAGTTTCCACATCTCGACATTTAAAAATTTTGTTCAACGCTAATCAGAATTAATATTAACAGGCATAACTATACTACACGTTACATCACACTCATGCGCGCACAAGCGCACGCACGTATACACGTGATTCATGATGTTCAAAACTTAGGTTTTTTTTGAGTTAATGTGGCAAATACTGAAACCCAAACAGACGTACAATTTGTTGTTAAAAACGTAGTAGTCAGGTTATTTAGAAGGTAGAATCACTTGCAAAAATTGGCCACACCACACTTACGTTTTACTTGTTTAGTGTAAACGCAGTAAATATTCATCCTATCATATTGGAGAAAATGCATTAGGGAAATTATCAGAAACAATTGATGCATTTCTAAATTTTCCCGACTACACAGGTTCTTTTGGTTGATTCCAGAGCAAATGCTGAACAGGAAAAAAAGCGCGGTGTGTGTAAATCTACTGTAGCTGCTGCTGGTTATGTTCAAAACGCATTTAAGGAAAAAACAGATGAAAATTATTTTACAACGTAGTGAAGTAGCGAATGCGTTTCTCTCAGTTAGAGAGTGGACGAGTTGCTCATTCACGTAATATCGTTAACTGCAAGAATTTATATATAAATGTAATCATTAATAATTCAATTTAGTTTGTCGTTTGTCCAGAATTTATTTACTATGAATTTTAATCCCAGTGAGTTGAAATAGTGTATGCCAAGGGCTATTAATCGCTTATGCTCGGGTAGCAACTATTGAAGGGATTAAAAGGGACTGTACTCTGCAGTATATACAGTTTACTTTACCTAGTAAGAGATAACCTCAAAAAATGCTTCTTTTCTCACCTAATCAAAAACAAACTACAATAGAGTTTATATAGGATGTTGAAATTCTTTGTGGCCTTTTAGTTTCTCAACTAATATTTATTTTTAATATATGATATCTATATATATATATATATATATATATATATATATATATATATATATATATATATATAAATTAAACGGTTGTAATACAACTTTCAATGGTCGATTACATTAGAGCAAATTTGACTTTTGATAAAAATCCAATATGACATCAGGTTTCGCCGTAAATGATATAGAAACTGGAAATTTAAATAGACATGTATATTATTCAAAATTATGTAAAAAGTATTCATTTTGCCAATGATTTAATTTTATTCATTAAATTTAACTAAGATCTTACAATGCAGTTTTTAACCAAAATTATGTTTTATTTATAAAACAGTTAACGGACCAATATTTAAAATAGCTCATGTAAATTGAATTAAATGGTGTACATAACATTTATTTTGTTTTAAATAAAGTTATTACTAATATTTAATTTTCATAAACACGAAATGCTCCTGAAGCTGTGTCGAAATATCAAAGAAAACAGTTGGTAAATAACTTTAATAACAAAACTGCAAATCTCTGTAAAGTGTAGACAAATTCTCCTCATAAAATGTTTACAGATTTTCCAACTTTTTTGTAGTTATTGAACAAATTTATATAAAATGTGTTTAACATTTTAGTAATAATTTATTTTTATCCATTTTTTTACGTTAAAATCAGTATACTTTGTATTTCTTCCTTCAAAATCTTTCATTTCTGCTTGGGTAACATATTTTTTCTGTTGAATTTTTCAGGAAAATAATCAAGTATGCTTTGACTTTAATGAAAATAATAAGTGTATTTGGCAGCTATATTGTTTATTTTCCAGTCTATTAATTAAGAAATATTTACCACAAAACGGCAAATATTTTTCATACTAAATGAGAAGGTTGATATGTTGTTGGTATACGAATGTCGAAAAATGCTGTCAGTAGATATACACCATTCCTGTCCCACTTTTGTCACTAGATTTGTCACCAGATTTGTCACCAGAAAAGTCACTAGATTTCTAGGTTGGTAACATTGCCTATTTCAAGTGCTAAGTCAAGGCCACGTTGTTGGTAACGGGGCAACTGCTAAGCTATGTTAGGTTGGTAACTGCTAAGTCAAGGTCAAAGGTAAAAAGTTGCAAGGTAATCAAAAATAGTATTCAAGGTCAAGACTTACGGTGGTGTCATATTTCTTAGAAATATAAAAAGGTGAAAAGCTAAAAATAGAAATTGCCAGGTAATCATAAATAATTTTCAAGGTCAAACTTTTAGCGGAAATATAAATTTTGGATGACCATCGTATTTATAGTCAAGGTCAAGTAGGTATTTAACAAGTTTAAGCATGTCAAGCATGGTCAAGGTGAAAAGCTAAAAATAGAAATTGCAAGGTAATCATAAATCTAAGAATAGAATTTTCAAGGTCTACTCCACTTGAAGGTCACGATGATCTCATAAGCTATGCATAAAAAGTAGGTCATGAGTTCATTGAAGGTGAATACTCCACTTCAAGCTAAAAATAGAAATTGCAATGTCACCATCCTCATCATATTACAAGGTCACTCTGCGGTCAAACGTTTGGAAATTGTATGTCAAGGTCAGAAGCTAAAAATGGAAACTGCAATGTCATCGTCATATTACAATTCTTAGAAGTCTAAAAATAGTGTGGTCAAAGGTTATTGATCTGTATATCATAACTAAAAATGGTCGGTTCATGTCCTCACTAAAAGGTGATCGCGTTGCAGCTAAAAAGTATAGTGACAGCATCATCGTTGAAAGTAGCTTATGCGCGTAACCAGATATGTATGGTAATCAAAGAGATGGTTCATATCTGCACTAATGTAACATAGTGGGGTCGTTTAGAGTAACAATATAAGGAAATAGTGTAATGGGTAGTGAGTGTTGTGTAAAACATGTGGATGGCATACGCTCAAGAGCAATGGACCAAAGCAACTGACCTGAGAACAGCGGTGGAACGCTTGAAGCAAGAATTTTCGGCATTAGTATTCGATGCCGAACATGAGGCGGTTTACGGGCGAGGTGATTATAGTGAGGCGGAGTGTAACATCCTAGTAAAAAGTATGAAAAAGGAGTAATGATATGTGAAAAGTTTTTAAATTTAAAGGAAATATGTAGAACATGTTTTGTAGAAGAACTGAAAGCTGTGCAATTGCATCAGTTTTGCAATGATGTAAAAACAAATGGACAGCATCTCCTGATGGTAGCAGTTCATCCTCATCGGATGCTGATTAGCCTATCAATACAATTATCAAAGTGCACTCTCCTCTAACATCATGATGAAGTAATATATAGGACAGTTCCGGTGTCAACTATAATTCATAAGCGTTCTCGAATAAATAAAGATGGATCTATCTGCATTGAACAGTAGCACTTTCTGTAAATCCTTCACGAACGTAAAAGACGCAAAATATAAAGTGATTGATATGAATACTATCAACACAAAGTATGGGAAACATATTATCATTGAAACCCAGAACTTTAAGTGCATACTTACCTTAGGATTTTATGAATAGTTCAAAAGAAGATCGCATTGAAAAGTTTAAGCAATATCTGGTTGAGAATGACGCATTACCAGCACCGGAACTGTAGGAAAGATGACTAATTTAACATTTATGAAAAAAAAAAATAATAACATATATATCTATGTATAATTGTTTGGAAATAAATTATATATTTTTTGTTGCAAAAAAAAGAATGTCTTCTATTTTTTGATTAAATGAAGGGTATATCATAATGAAGAGAGCTGCTGCTATTGATGAGACTAAAAAATGTAGTATAATAATATGGTGTCTGCAGCTGTATTGGCTAAGCTGTTCAAGGTTAAAATTTATTGGTATCATATTACAATTCATACCAACTAAAGCAATATCTGGTTGAGAATGACGCATTACCAGCGCCGGAACTGTAGGAAAGATTGCATTAGCGCATATACAACACGCTAACGAAGACAACCAGACAAATATAGAAAAGTAATGATTGTTATAATTGATGTGCAAGGATTCAAAACAGCAAGAAATATATTTACACCTAAGGAACTAGCGATATATAATGGAGAGCAAATTGCTCATTACGTATTCAAACATTTCCATGGCACACCTTGATAGTGAATTTCAAGCAAGCTAATTGGTTAATTAACCACCACTTTATCAAGTGGGAATATGGATATATTCTCATGTCTATTCCTAGTATACTTAGTGATTGCATATCAACAACAGATGAGGTGTACGTTAAAGGACGGAGAAAGCCACATTTTCGGTGTTTACAAAATTTTAAAGAATATTTGATAAAGGTTATATACCAAACTGGTCTAGTGAACTTTTCAAGATTGTTAAAGTGCGTGTAAGGAATGGTCACGTACTTACTACAAGACAGGACACCTATTTATAGACAGGAACTGCAAAGGTTAAATATCCCGATGTGTATTTGGTGGAAAAGGTCATTTGACGTAAAAGAATAAAGTGTACGTAAAGTGGTTGGGATTAAAATAATATTCATGGATCATGATGATGATGATGATGATAATGTAGTTTATAAGCAATATTTATAGGCAATAATCTCATTTATAATTCAATGATGCCGGTAAGAACAACAAGCACTTTGGAACACTTAAATTACTGTAAAGCATTACTATTGGTTTAATAACGGATATAAATGTCCTGCTTGTATAGGTACCGACTAGTATGAATATAACTTATTGTAATATAGTGTGTAAGGAACTAACGTAGAATGTAATTTCTGTAAGAATAATAATAAAGACCAATTGTAATTTGTATTATATTAATAATAAAACATACTGATACATAAATATTAGGCCTAAAGTGTTTATGTAGTCCTCAAATGGTCAACCTAAACTGCTTTCAGTCTACAGGAAACAGATACCGCTTCTGAGAAACAGCTACCTGTTTTGAGAAACGGGTACCGGTTTTAGGTCTGTTTTTGAGCTGTTTTCGGAAACCGGGAAAGCTGTTTTGAGCTGTTTCTGCCTGTTGCTAGAAAAATAGGTATCTGTTTTTGAGCTGACTGCATCAAAGTTTATGCTATTAAACAGGACAGAATTTGTCAAAAATAAATGGATCTATCTGCATTGAATGGTAGCACTTTCTGTAAATCCATCACGAACGTAAAAGACTTGGAGGTGTGTGCAAAACATAAAGTGATTATATGAATACCATCGACATAAAGTATGGTAAACATATTATCATTGAAACCCAGAACTTTAAGTCCATACTTCCCTTACAATTTTATGAATACTTCAAAAGAAGATCGCATTGAAAAGTTTAAACAATATCTGTCTGAGAATGACATGTAGATTACCAGCTCAGGAAAGGCAACTAATTTAACATTTCTGTAAAAAAAAAAAAAAATTATAATAACATATGTCTATGTATAATTGTTTGGAAATAAACTATGTATTTTTTATTACAAAAAATAAAATGTCTTCTATGTTTTGATTAAATGAAGAGTAGGTACATCATAATGAAGAGAGTTGCTTGGGTAAAGGACTGCGAGTTATGATTTATTAATGGAAGCAATTGACAACGTTTACGTTACATATAATTGTACCATTGGCAAGATACAATTTTTTCATGCAAAACTTTTGTATTTTCAAGAGACACCATCGTTCCTCGAGACTAGCGTGATTAGAGAAATTACACCTCAAGTGGAAGAAGAAGAAGAAGAAGAACATGTAGCGACTACGACCGACCCTTATTTTGAAAAAGGATGCATGTTTATAATAAAAAGGCTTCTCCGGGATTGCATGATTCAGTAAACTTTTTATTGCTAGAAATGGTGAAAGTAATAAGAATGATAAGAAGAGAAAAAGAATTATTAAGTATTGACGAGAGGAAGAAAAGACTCGAGGTGTTAATTAAGGAAATAAAAAAATTGAGGATAGATTTAGAGCTGTATGAGGTAAAAAAGAAAATGATGCAACTTCGAGTGAATGTGCCATGAAATAAAGGTGCTTTAGTAAATAAATAATTACAGTAGTGTATGTTATATTGCATAAGGAAAAGGCACTTCATTTGATAAAAGAAAGTGTGTGTAGGCATAGAAGAAAGAAAAAGTGAAATTTAAAATGTTTCCATATGGTTTTAATTGAATTTGTATATATATATATATATATATATATATATATATATATATATTAAACGAGTTTCTTATCATGATTTATTAAATTATACAAATTATGTAGGAAGAAATGAGACATAAAGCTTATATATTTATATTTATTTATAAATCACTAGTCCTTTACCCAAAAATTCCAATTTTGACATGTAGAGTAAACAAGTAAGAGCGCAATAGATAGCAATCCAAAATTCTCAAAACTAAAAGAATGTGAAAAAAAAAGTTCAAGTATTAATGACAAATTTTTAGTTTAGTATGTACAGAAAAGTTGAAACTTGACAAATGAATAAATCATAACACTTTAGTCCTTTACCCAAAAATTTTAATTTTTGGTATGTAGAATAAACATGTAACAGCGCAAAAATAGGAGTTTCAAATTCCAAAAATGTGGAAAAACTTTGAACTTCCAACTAGCGCTTTAAAATAACTTTCCCTTTTTATTTTAAATTTTTAGCCAAAAAACCCGTTTTTTCTCTAAATTTTGGTTTTAAAATTTCCTTTAAACAAATTTTTTTGTTTTAAAAAGGGGTTCCCGAAAAATAAAGTTTTATAAAAAATTTAAATTTAAAAAATTTTTTTTTTAGTAAATTTTTAAATTTTAAAATTTTAAATTTTTCCCTTTAATAATTTTTCTTTTAAAAAGGGGAAAATTTAAATAATTTTTTTAAAACAAAATTTTAAAAAAATTTTATTTAAAATTAAATTTTTAAATTAAAATTTTACCAAAAAAATTTTAATTAAACAAAAAATTTTAAAGGGGAAAAAAATTTTAATTCTTTTTAAAAATTTTTAAAATCCAAAAAATTTTTCATTTAAAAATAAAAAGTACAGTCAAAAATTTTTTAAAAAATTTTAAAAAAAAATTTTTAGTATTAACTTATTCCAATTATAGTTTGAACCCATTTAATTTACTGTGTTAATATATTATATATATAATATATATATAAAATATATATATTATAATTATAAAATATATAAATATATTTATATATATAATATATTAATTATATATTATATTTTAAAATATAAATATATATTATTGATATATTTATTATATAATTTATTATATAATATATAATATATTAAAACCAAAACTTAAACGGCCGAATAATTTAATGAACTTCCAAAAAATCACGAATGTTGGCAATTTGTGGAAATGATTCAAATGTGAAGAATTTTCTCTCGCTTACGTATTGTGAAGACAAATGTACATTTAAACAAATTTGCTGTAAATAATGTGTCCAATAGACGTTTTATTTTATTATAATTTTTAATAAACGTAAATAAAATTTTAAAAAACGTAATACATTTAAAACCATTTAAAAAAGACAATTTCCGAAAATTTATACAAAATTTAAAAGTTTTGTTGGTTGGTTTAAATCGTGAAAAATAAATATTGAATGAATTTTTACTAACAAAAATCAATTAAATTAGCGTTTTAAAGTTGCATTATTTAATTAATTAGTTAAATTGAATTTTTTTCTTTAATTTGTATTAGAATTTCCGGTGAATTCAAATTCTCAGATGTTTGACCTTTAAAACCAAAATTAATAACATTTACCATTGAGCATCAATCAAACATTTATAAAATAATAAATTTATTATTATTAATTTATAATTTTATTTTAGACATTGATGTTTATACTTTTAATTGATTTATATATATATATATATATATATATATATATATTATATATAATAAAAATAAATTTAATAATTATATATTTAATTAAATTGATAAATTAAACCATTCAACAATTTTATTTTACGATATATAAAAATTAAATTATTTTTTGGTTTAAGGAATGTTTACATATTAATAATTTACAGATCCGAAAAATGTTTTTAGAATTTAAAAACCGGTTATTTGTGGTAGTTACTCAAATGATTTGACATAGAAAAAACATCATAAATTCCAAATTAGGATTATAAAATTAATTTTCCTGATATCATTTTGTATTAAAAATTTGCTATTATTGTTGATTTTGATTTGTTTATGAATCCGTTTACATTTCTCTAATTCTTAAAATATTAATAAAAACCAAGTTGTTTTCGGTTCCATCAATAGCTATTTTGGTTTAATATTGGTTTGTACTTTAAGTTTTTTGATTTAAAAAAATATTTTTATTATCATAACCATAAAATTTTTATATTTAAAAAAAATTGAGGATCAAAGTTAAAAATTTCATTGTATTTAAAAACAATATTGGTTCGTTAGGTTTACCAAAATGAAAAAAAATTTGAATATTAAATGAAACAATGCGTAAACAAAAATAATTTAATTTTTTATATATAGCAAATAAAGAATTATTGTAATACTTATATATATATATATATATATATATATATATAATATACAATATATATATATATATATATATATATATATATATATATAAATACATGCTTCAATTATAAACATTAATTTTGTATTGGTTACAAAAAGTGTTTAAATAAGTTTCATTTATACTCTATTAAAAATTCTTGGTTTTAAAATTTTTAGTTCCTTTGACCAAATTTTTTTTTTTAAATACATGTTATTATTTTGATTTTTATTGTATTTTTTCCAATACATTAAAAATTTTATAGGGTTTTATAAAAAATTAGAAAAATGTCATCGAAATTTTCAATTTTATTATTGATTAAAAAATTAAACAAAATCAGTTATAATTAGCGAATAAATTGTTCAAAGTTACCATTCTGTTCTAGGCATGCTTCTAATCGTCGCCTGAGTTCTGGTATTGTTTTGATTTGTGCTAGTTAAATTAACACATGGCTGTAATTTTACTCTTTAAGTCTATAACATTTAAAGGTGGATCGGCATCACCACTGTTTTTAAATGACCACAAGAAAAGTTTAATTAAATCCGGATCTAATTTAGGCCGTATTATCCATTTCATTGAACGTTTGGTTAGATATTCTTTACACAACGTTGTGAGCTGGAGCTCCATTTTGCTGGAAATACAATTGTTCGCAGAAGCAGAGGAAACTCATCGAACATTGTTGGTCACGTTATCATTCAAGATACCTATTGGGTTTAGATTACCATCATAGAAATAAGGCCTTAATTGGTTTCCAATTAACCGCACCAAACATTAGTACAATAACGGTTTGATGGTTAGTTTCCATTGACCAATGAGGATTTTGTACCAATAACGATTGTTTTGTTTATTAATAACTCCATTATTTGTAAACTTGATTCATCTGTCCATAAAATATGATCTAAAAAAATATTATGATACATTGCTCAACTATCCATGATTAAAGTTAATCTCCGATCAAAGTCTTGAGGCCGCAAGTGAACCAAATCGACTTTATACGGCAGTATTTTGAATTTTTTAATGTTCTGTAATTGAGCCAACTGATACACCTCGAATGTTAATAGATGACCGGATTTACTCTAAATAACCCAATATTTGTACTTGAATATCTTCGGTCAAACATTTCTTTGTTGTTCTAAATTTGATAATTTACTTCTGGTAATGTTCCAGCATTCTAAGCGATTGTTAATTGTTCGTGTAACTTTCAAGGATGTATATTTTGTGCGTATAATTCTACCGCTCGTCGAGTTACGTTTACATTCACCGAAAATTAACAACAGGTCAACTTTTTCACTATTATTCATTTTAAACAATTATTTGATTGTCAAATTAAACTTTTATCTGATTGTCATTGCAATAAACGAAAAAACAATTTCGATGCGATTTTGTTGACTACGCTGCCAATTGTGTTTGATTCTTCTAATCGTATAATAAAATTGAAAACTTTCGATGGCATTTTTTCTAATTTTTTTTATAAAACCCTATAAGAATTTTATACGTATGTGAGAAAAAATAACAATGCAAATGCAGACATATATATATGTGTAATTTAAAATAATGCTTCCGGTCAAACCGAAGCTTAAATTATCTAACCAAACTTATGAGTATTTGAAATGAATAAAACTATTTAAATTTCTTGTGTGCATAAAAGAGTTATTGAGTGTCCGATTAATGAACGCACTTATATATATATATATATATATATATATATATATATATATATGTGATCAATAACTTTATTTTTATATAAAAAAAAGTTAAATTATTTTTGTTTACCCATGTGCTACATTTAATATATAAATATATAAAAATATATATATATATATATATATATATATATATATATAAATATTTGTGTTTTGTGTGTGTGTGTGTGTATACGGTGTTTAAATTATGCAAAAATTCAAGGTATTGCTATGAAAGAAGATTCTTTAAACAAATTACTATTTGAGATATCAAAAAGTTGGCTAAAATTGAGTTATTATTTGTTTTAAAATTTATAAAGAAACTTGAAATTTAATTTTTTGCAGTAAAGGACTAACATGGTATTCATTTTTGAACGTTTCGGCAATCCATGACATAGGTACAATGTATTTTGGCTAGAGTTTTAGCATTTATTATAAATCGTTTGTTAGTCCTTTGCACTGAAGAAAATTACAGAAGTTTAAGTTTTTCTGAAATTTTTTAGAAACAAAATAAAATCAATTTAGTCAATTTTAAATACCAAATGGCTGAGTAAATTTTGTTATAGGAAAGACCATCTTTTTCATGAGCAATAAATTCTGTCGCATAATTTCACCCTGTATATATATATTTACCGAACTAATTAGAAATTTATTAACAAGTAACTTCAGATTCTTTAATACTTACACTACTATGTTTATAAAATTCAATAAGCAACTCATTATCATTACCAAATAACTACTGTTTACATTTTGCAATAACCATGTAAATCACAAACATTGTTTATACATTTATAAACAGTGATCACAATATAATGTGATAAATTATTTTTTAAGCTTCAACCTAAACGTATTTGATACCCCTAATTATAATAAGAATAATATTTGTAATTTTAATTGAATCTTTTTTTATTTCTTACAGATCCTGTAAATTGATCGTGTGGTGTATGAAGTTTTTACACTCAAGATTTTTCATTTTAGAAATGTACTAAGAAGACTTCTCGACTGAATCGAATTATTTTAAGTGGGTAAGTGTTTTTTCTTGTTTTAAAAATTGAACAAATTCCTTTTACATGTAATTGAATTTCCACCTACAAAAACAAGTTTTAGCTAATTTTTCTTTCTACGAGAATTTGTATATGGAGGGCTTTAAAAGGTTACTGTTGTACAATGATTTAAGGTAATCCAAGTTTCTAGATAATAACTAGCAATATATCGTTTATGTAATTCATATCTAAATATTAAAACTAAAGTTAATGGAACCGATTTAGTTTATATTCAATAATACACCAGTTTTATGTATAAAGTTGATTATTTGTGATTGATACAAAAGTGTGTTTGTTGTAATAATATAGGAATAGTATATGTATAGTTGAACTCATACGTGCCCACTGTATTCAACTTTACAATCAGTGGTGTCTACAATTAATATTTCTCAACTATTAATTTACAAACATATTTCCTCGAAAGTTGTAAGCTTATCTACAAACGGGGTGCAAAATATTCTGATATCATTAAGCAATGTGTTTCAGTGGATGGAATCTTACGTAATCCATAAGAGTAAAAATATGCATTTGATACTTAAAAAATAAAAAGAGGAATCTGTGAACGCGATTGTCGCCATGCGATATTGTTCTCAATGGTGCAAATTCAACAAGACACCACTTAGTTAGATACCGTTGCTATCGAAGACAAGAGTAATAGTTGGTTTACTTGGTTTATTAATCAATGTGAAATGTAAGGTGTTGATATATTGCTAATGTTTTCGAAGTATACAAAGATATCTACTTAAATACCATGCTTCATCGCACCAAAGAATTAAAATTTTTAACATTGTTAAAAATGAGTTTATGAAAGATGAGAAAGCTTTTATTTAAAAGCTAAGGTTAAACATCCGAGTTGGTCATTTTTACATATAAATTACTAATGTTGATACACGCGCCATTTGTCCATCAAGGCGTTTAGGCCGAGTTGGGCAACACGTCGAGTACAGTGAGTACTTTTTGCACGAATTGCATACACTACTTTTTCTACGTACATTAAAAAAACGGTTTTACTAAGCAGCGATAAATGTCGATAAATAATAGTTATTTGTATTACAAGGCCAGAAAATGGGCGTTTTCGAGTACGAGTAAACTTTGCAAATTTATGAGTACTCGCAAACCATTTTATGGCAGAGTGATACACTAGATTTTTGTGCCGACGTCAACAACTGTTATTAAAATCAATAAACAAGATTATTGTATCTTTTTAATCTCATACCTGCTGAATTTAAGTTGACAATACTGACAATTGCAGTAACCATTTGATAATATAACTTAAAAAACGCAATTGCTAAATGTATTCATTACCCGAATTTTGTAAGTACCTTACCAATTTGTTGACTTTATAATAATGTATAGATGTAATTTGTAGTTTATAAGGAACTAATACGTTCAGGTACACGGTAACGCGATTAGGTTTTGTGTTATGTCAAATGTCGGACAACGCAGGGTTTTCAATTTCATTACATAACTAGAGTATATAACAACACTTGATATTCTTACTAGTTTTTATGACGCTCCGATTTTAAGTTAGTTTCTACGCAACTATCATGATAATAGCTTGAGCATTTCACACAATTTATTCGTTTTTGGCAGTACTTTTTCCACATACGGCACACAAATTACAAGACGATGAGTCGGACATAATTACATCGTCTGCCATCTTTTAAGTAATATTTACATTCTTACTTAAACAAAGTGAAAAAGTAAATACAACTGACTAAAACCAATGATCAACTGTTTAAAATTAATATTACTAATTTTAATCAAAGGAAAAGGTTATCCGTTGCCAGAGTTTCCCTAAAACTCGCACCAAACGGAAATAAAACCGCGTCCATAAGCTACAAATACTATAAATCTATTTAGCATTTAACTTCAATTAGCGTATTGCTGACGTGATCACTCCAAAAATTAATTGATAAGCTGCAAACAGTAAAATTTTTCAAACGTGCTGAATGTGTAAAATAAGTAAAATAGTTCAGTTAAATTTAATTTAATTTAATTTAAAATACAAATGCAATAACAGATTTCACGTTGTCATTAACGAACGCCACTGCAAGACGACTTTTCCCACTTTTTTGCATTGATTGTAAAATTTTGTAGATTAGATGATGTTGATAATAGATGGAAAATACATTCTCTGTAATGTTTGTGGTTGAATTTAAACAAAAATGTAAACCATTTTAAGTTAACTAAACAAGCTCTTTGTTGTTTTGTTTGTTATCTGATACTTATATTTCCCTTTTTGTAATGTCAAACCAGAAATTAATCAAAAGTGTTCGTTGTTTAAATCAGTTTTATACACAGCATTACTTTTAAAAGTAGCAGTAAAAGTTCGGTTGGCTTTAAATTCCAATTTAAAACTAGACATGCTGTCAGTGAAGTGAATTGGCAAGTCTAATTTTTAAGGGAAAAAGCTGTTACGATCGTTTTATTGCAATAAATAACGTTAAAGACATGAGACAAAAAATGCAATTTAAATTTATACAAAATGCCGTAAAAATGAATAATTTTCTTTTTCGGAAAATTACGAATTAGTTACTTACAGTAATTGAGAAATGGAATAGGACAAGTATGACATTTAACACCAAACTCACAATCTTGGTTAACAAATATCACAATATAAATAACATGAACGGCACTCTTGATTGAAACCACCTTTGCTTTTCTGAAATTGAAACATTTCCTAAACGATAATTCGTGTTAGTCTCGTTTCTCCTTGTTTTTCAATGAATCAAATTAGATGTGCATCAAAAACGAGGAGGTTATCGCGCTGGCCAAACATCCATAACTATAATAACAAAAATTATGGCAACCGTAGTACCATCCTTGTGTAAATAGCAAACAGGCATTTTATCATCGTGAAAGGTATTATTAAAACAGAATCCATCACCATTAACTGTTCGGTAAAAAAACAGGATGGTCGAGACACAGAAATCCTAAGGAGTCCAAATACCAATTTTATGTGGATGTAGACTAGCTTCTTCAAAGACATAAGTACTTTTAATAGCCCTGTCTCCAAACATATAATGTTTAGATTTGAAATTGGTAAAAGCACAATACAATTTACGTCTTAATTGGGAAAGTGTGATTTTCCAAAAAAAACCGTTTTGTTCCAACATTTTGGCGTAATTGGATAATTTACAGCCTTTGAAAGAAACGATAGAAGAAACGCTCAGAAGTTAAAATAGGGAGCTTCACTAAAAGAGTTGGCCGGTTGTACAAAGTTGAATATATGAAGTTAATAGAGAATCTTATTATTACAATCAGTCCGTTTCACAAAGATGGGTTAGTAATTTTTTCACAGATTGGTGTAATTGAAATGTTTATACAAATCTAAATCAAGTTATTTCGTAGATGAGTCTAAGCTCCAGGCATATTCTACATAGAGTTAATATATGTCGGTACACACGCACGCTCCGAGTATAAACGCATTAATTACTTCATTTCTTACTAGTTTGCATTCGAAAGATAAACTAGATAACTTTTAAGGTTGATTACTACGTTTGGATACGTTACTTATGTAAATAAGCCTTTCCAACATCTATGTGGTAAAAAATAATTTCCATCAGAAAGTGTTATTATACCTGCTTATGCCACATTTCATTTAACAAAAAGCACATCATACTAATGGAGATGATCTACATACATCGATCTTAAGCTGTGTTAATGTTAATAATGCAGAGTACATATCCAGAGCAATGGCGCGTAGCTGGGGCTTCAAAAAGGTAACCGGATGGGATTCGGTATTTGAGTTGCTGACTTAATTATAAAACTTTTTTGTTATATATGATCAGGTTAAACACAACATTTTTCAACACCATGATAACTTATTTTAACAATGCCATCCGTTTTAAACAATATTAGCTATGTTTTTCAAAATTGTTCACATAATTTGAAATATTTCGAAATTTTCCGAATTTCAAACCTTTATTTCTCAAAAACTACTCGGCAGAAAATGATGGCATTTTTAAAACGTCAATTTAACATCAAAATAAGCCCTCCAAGTTTGAAGCGGTATACTTTTAACGTACCACCTTTTCGTTCGTCTGACTGACGTTTGAAATTTTTTTGGCTATACCATATATAACAAAAAAATTTGTAATTAAGTCAGCAACTTCAATACCGAGATCCATCCGGTTGCCTTTTTGAAGCCCCAGCTACACGTCATTGTCTTAAGTATTAGCTACATAGAAACACTTCCGAAATATTGGCTTATAACAACTTTTATAGCTTATATTTAATCTGAAAATAAAATAGATGCAAATAATAAATAGTTATTTGTAACAAGTGCAAAACGTAAGTGTTTGCTGCACGCCAAGTGCGTTTGTCCAACAAGGACCTTAGGCCGAGTTGGACAACAGGTCGAGTGCAACAAACACGTTTTGCACGAGTTGCATACAATATTTTCTCTACGTTCATACAAAAAGAAAAAATAAACGGTTTTACTAGGTTGACACTAAGCATACATACTACGCTGATTTACAAGGTGCAACTCCAAATATAGACGACAGTAAAAAATGGATCGACAGGAGAACTAAACTGCATTTGAACAGACGCTAAATATTTTAGGTTACTAGGTTTTTAATTTGCTTTGATGAAGTGTGAAATTGAATTAGATGAAATGAAATTGGGGCCATTACAGTTAAATATCATAATAATTCATTTAAATTTCATTTTATTCAAATATTTCCTTTTATTTAAAGTTTAAAAAAAAATTACGTTTTGTTATGAGCGATTTTACGAAAGTTGTTGCATGTCGCTATATTCTAGTATTTTTTTCAGAAAGTTGTACAGCTGAAAATGAGAAATATTATTGAAAATATGAATGACATTAAAGTGTTTAACACCCTACCAGAAATCGGTTTACTGATAAAGCATCTTTAAATTAAAAATAGTGACAACAGGCTAACAATGATAATTAATCATATTATCATCATTAAACATTAAATATTACATTATTAAAAAGCATTTTTGATTTACCGACACTTAATAGCCATCTAATAAAACCATTTATCTTTTCTTTATGTATGAACTCAGAAAAAATATTGTATGCAAGTCGTGTAAAAAATCTCATAGCACTCGAGGTGGTGTCCTCGGCCTAAAGACCTTGCTAGACAAACTCGCGTCACGCTGAATAAACGGTAACTTTTATATAATGCTTGAAATTTAACGATAATGGCCTAACTTAAGGACATTTCAAGTAATTAAACAATATCACTTCAATATATGCTCGCGTGAAGTTTAGTTCCCTTGTCAATCCATATTTTAATGTCGTTTCTACTTTATCAATTGCACTAAAATTATGTATTGCACTATTGCACTAAACGATAACTTTTCACAATGCAGCAAGTGTTCGTTCGTCTCTATACGCGCTTACTTCTATTTGATATTGAAAATCATTTTATGAAGATGTAAACTTTCACGATTATCACACATAGTTAAAATACTTATTTTTATACGTTTCGTATTCAGTAGATGTTAATATCTAAGAATTATTTAAGATGTCAAAATAAATTTATGCAATTCGATATAATCAAACAAGAACAGACACTAAGCTGCATCGAGCAGTTATGTCGCAAAAGGAATGCTGAAAATTATACATTAAATGATCCGCATAAACCAATAAATGAAACATACATTAAAACTGCAATTTTGTTAAAATTGTGTGTGTGCGTGTGTGCGTGTCTGCACGTCTGCGTGTGTGCGTGTGTGCGTGTGTGCGTGTGTGTGTGTGTGCGTGTGTGCGTGTGTGCGTGTGTGTGTGCGTGTGGTGTGTGCTCTGCGTGTGCGTGTGTCGTTTGTGGCGTGTGCGTTTGTGGTGTTTGCTGTGTGTGTTGTGTGTGTGTGTGTGTGTGTGCGTGTGTGTGTGTCTGTGTCTGTGTGTGTGAGAGAGGGAGTGTGTGTGTGTGGGTGCGTGCGTGCGTGTGTGCGTTAGTGACCGATTGAGTCCGTGCGTGCGAGCGTGCGTAGTGCGTATGTGTGTGTATGGTGTGGTGTGTGGTGTGATGTGTGGTTTGTGGTGTGTGATGTGTGTGTGTGTGTGTGTGTGTGTGTGTGTGTGTGTGTGTGATGTGTGGTGTGTGGTGTGTTGTGTGGTGTGTGTGTGTGTGGTTTGTGTGTGTGTGTGTGTGTTGTGTGTGTGGTGTTGTGTTGTGGTTGTGTTGTATGTGTGTGAATGTGTGTGTGTGTGGTGTGGTGTGTGTGTGTTGGATGAGACTGTTGTGGTGTTATGGTGTATTGTGTTGATAGCGGTGTTTGTGTTGTGAGAAAAAAATTGTGTTGTGTGTATGATGTTGTGAGGGTTGATGACGCACCCTGTAATTGTAGAAGATGTTATGTAATGACGTGTATTCGATGTTTTAAGCACTGAGTGTGATATAGAGTTTGAACGAAATGTAAAAAATTTTTTTGTGTATATAATGTGTGGTGTCATGATACGCCACTGGAATTTTAGGTAAAGATGATTATTTAGTATGTAGACGTGTATGTTGAAATGTGATAGAGACTATTAGATGTTTGAAATGAAGATAAATTCTGATGAATGTAAATGTCGAAGAGAAATTTGACGATGGGACGATAATGCTTTCCACTGTATTCAGCTACTGTTTTGCAAGTGCGACGTTAGAGATGGAATGTTAAAGTTGGATAGATGGGTCAATCTTGGTTAGAAAATGTGAAGAATAAGTGTTTAGAATGTATTTAGAAAATATGTAGAGAAAGATTGGGTATGTTTAAGTATTAATTTCCGAAAGGTTGTAATGTTGTGCAATTGTTTTGAGAATATAATTGTGATATATGGAATTTGAGACATTAAGACTGTACTGATTTTGCAAATGTTGCGGAACGAGATCGAGCGCAGGTTGGAGATAAGTGTTAAAAGTTGTGTAATGGTCCAGAGTGGCCACTGAATGAATGTAATGACGAAAGATGATTTCTTCGTGAAGTAATTGTAAATTTGTAAGTGAAAACAAATATGGCGATGTATTGTAATTACACGCGTGCTTGTATAGAGGAAGCAGCTGTCAGAACGATGACATTTTGAGTGAATATTATTGGAGAATATAACGCGGAAGGAAGACATGTTTAAAGATGGATGACTGAAGTTATAAATAGGAAGTCAGAGATTGACGAGGAGTTAGTTAGAGGTAGGCAGTTAAGCCTTGTCCGTTTTGGCTGTTGGCGGAAGGCGCGTGCGAGTTAGTGTGGTTTAGAATGGGATGATGTTGGAGTATGTTTGTGAATTTTAATGAGGCAGTAATTGTTTAATTAATTGCGTTCCCGAACCGGGGATAAATTGAAAAGACATTCATAAACAATACCATATTAAAATTGAAGTTGAAGGTAAAATTAGTTTGTTTATCTTCAAGAAAATAATAGTGCGTAAGCAGATTTGAATAAAGATAACAGTTGTTATGTTAGAGTGTGAAGGGCAGCGCGTGAATTTGTAACGAGATTCGGCTAAAAGTATTTATGAGACCACCTGTTAAGTGAACGAAGCGTTCGTTGTATATTAAACCAATGTTTAAATAACGTTATATGACATTGAAAGTTTTATTTGTATAAGGGACTAATTTGGTGTAAAGGGTTGCTAGAAATTTTAATAGGCAACCAAAGGTTTACCGTTATTACGTGTTATTAGACTATTTGTGGGAGTAATAACCTTGCATCGTGAACTAATCGCGAGTGCGCAGAGGAATAAGTTTGTTGAGCATTTGTAATGTGCTTCAGGCAATTTTAAGCAGTACCAATGGACTACATATAATTAATTTACGGAAGAAAGAAGAAAGAAAAGCCAAGGATTTATGGACAATTTGTTAAGTAAGAAATTAGATTAAGGAATTTTATGAACTCACTTAAGCCCGATTATCTTTTGTTAGTTTATTTGCTTATAGTTGTTTAAATTATTAAATAGTTTTGAATGGAAAAGATAATCGTTCTTGAGTCGTATTGTATGGTTTGTTTTAGTAGTAAGATTGCAAAGTGGTACTTGGTGGTTTAACTTTCAACCACGCTGATGTAATTTATGTAAATATTTGTGTTTTTTTTTTATTATTTTATGCAGGTCAATATATACTTATCGTTAAATTTTTACTTTGTTGTTTATTTAAACAGGTATGAAACACAGATGTAACATTTACCTAATTGGTGATCTTGTTTTGACAATTTTAAAAGTAAGCTTTGCAGATTTTAATTTTTCAGATTTAAGGAACAACCTGATAAGTCTTATTAGCCAGGTTGATTACAAAATTTTATGTCAGTTTCATTAGTGCAATGCACTATTAACAGATCAGCTGTTGTCTTAAAATTTCATTAAGTATAACAAAAGTTTTGAGAAATTATACAGTTTACGAATGTCAACTACGATTCAAAAGTAATTTAAATTTAAAAGATATCGTTCATGTTAAGGATTTTAAAAATTGATTACCATTCATTGAATGACTTTGAGTGATAAATTTTATTTTGGAAGTTTTGGTATACGAGGTGTATTCAAAAAGTTTTTAAGAACCTGGGTAGTACTAAATTTATTTGAGTTGAATTGTTTTGGGACGAGTGTTTGTGTTAGAACCTTCGTATATGAATTTACCGAGTAAGCACAATCCTACTTTCCACAATCAAGTAGGGTTAATTAACATCCAGCTTAAGACAATTATATTAACAAAGTTTCGATTGTGGTGGCGCCTAGAGACATATTTTCCCGAATTGAGCTATTTGAGTATAAGTGTAAGGTGTTTGAGCTTATTAATCATTCATTTTACTTATTATTTCGACCACGCCCATCTCCCTGTTAGCTGGCTTGGCAACCCGCTTACATTAGTAAGCCTACACGACGCCTAGTGCGGTTTGGACGTGTAACATAATTATTTGGCAGCCCAACGTGTGGGGCCTTGAGATTGAATGTGACTTAATTTTGTTGTTTGATGAAATATTGTCGTAGAATTTTGGATTCTGAAGTTTAAATTACTGATTGTTGACGAATTATCGATTGGACTTGTTGAGATTAGTGAATGTTGAGTCGTATGGCAATTTTTTTTTGTGAGGAGACAATTAGTGTTTTAAGTATTTACATTTGTGACTTTGAGATTATTGTGTGTTAAGTGAATTTCTTTGTTTGGAAAGATATTTTGGTGGTATTAACGAGTTGTTTCGGATATTTTTGAAGTATTTTGGGAAACCTCTATTTGTTAAGATGGGATATAAGATCCATATTGATTGTTTGACGTTGAGTGAAATTAAGTATGAGATAGGCAAGTAGTAGTTAGGACTCCCGCTGTGTAGGGACGGCGTAAGAATTTTCAAACAGCAGATGCCACTGCTTGTCGTACGAGGCGACTAATCAAATAGGCGTAGCGGGTTTGGTTGAGGATTTGCGATTTTATGTCTTTAGTATACGGTTGTGGAATAACGGAAAGCGGGGATCCCGTGAACCGCGGCCCGGCCTCTTCCGTATGCTCTTGACATGGAATTTCAGGACCGCAATCAAATGCGTTTACAACATTTCGAATGGTGTGAGGGTTTGAAGTGTGATGTGTTGGAGTTAGGTAGTGTGGGTTTGCAGTGAGGCAAAATATTATCGGGCTTAGGCCATTGCACCGTAGGGTGGATTTATTGAGTAAACTGTTTTGTGCTCTTTGACTTTAGTAGCTAATATTTCGGATATTAGTGTTTGTCCTTGAGACGATTTTGATTTTAAGATTTTGAGATGGGAGTTACTCTCCTTCACGTTCACGTTCAACTCGAGCAGCATGATTGAGGTGTGCATAGTTAGTTATAGTACATTTCGTGTAGGTTAGCGTTAGGTGCATTTAGGTTAGTATAGTTAGGCTTACGTTTATGGTAGTATATATTTGAGGGTAGGTTAGGATAAAGGTTGTAGTCATGAACCCATTCCTTTATCATGTTAATGACGTTATCGTGGTGAGTTTGTCGACTTTGTCGGATTTTTGAGAATTGTTATTGATATTGTTGTTAGCCTTGTTTTTTGTGATGACGTTACTGAGTGAGTTGTAACGATTTTAAATTTTCGATTTTGTCGGATTTATGTTAATGCCGTTAGATTGTTAGTTTGTTGTGTGTTGAGGACTGAGGTTTGAGTTGTGATTATGTTATGGTTTATTTTTACCGTCAGATTGCTATTGGTAGGTTGGTCGGAAAACTATCGGGCGTGTGGAGTTGACTATTTCTATTTTCTTTGTATCAGAATTTGTCTGTTTTGTTTGTGTCCTTGGGGCACACTTGGCTGTAGGGACGGCCCTAAATTTTCCTACAGCAGAGGCCAACTGCTTGTCGTAAGAGGCGACTAATCAAAGTGTGTCGAGGTAGGGTGAGACCTTGGTCTTGACAGAGTTGAGTCCCATGTTGAAGGTTTTGGTATTTTGGTTTTAGACCACTTTACGGTATAGCCGTCGTATATAGTTAGGATTACTTAGATTAGGGTTATTTTGGTTTTAGACCACTTTACGGTATAGCCGTCGTATTTAGTTGGGTTGTGGCTTCACGAGCGGACCTCGGTGAAGTGTTTTAGTTTTGACTTTGTGTAGGTCTCTTAGGACCAGTATTTTGAGTTTTTCTGGAAGAAAATCTCCTTGTGGAGGAGGTGTCAGGTTGCGATGACGCACCCTGTATGTAGGATGTTATAATGACGTTTATTACGTGTTTTAAGCACGAGTGTATTGAGTTTGAACGAAAAAAAATTTTTTGTGTATATAATGTGTGTGGGTGTATGATACGCCACTGGAATTTTAGGAAAGATATTATTTAGTATGTAGAGACGTGTATTTGAATGTTATAAAGACTTTAGTGTTGAAAGAAATAAATTCTGATGAATGTAAATGTGAAGAGAAATTTGACGATGGGACGATAATGCTTTCCACTGTATCGCTACTGTTTTGCTGCCGTTAGAGATGGAATGTTGTTGGATAGATGGGTAATCTTGGTTAGAAAATGTGAAGAATAAGTGTAGAATGTTTTAGAAAATATGTAGAGAAAGATTGGGTATGTTTAAGTATTAATTTCCGAAGGGTGTTGTAATGTTGTGCAATTGTTTTGAGAATAAATGTGTGTATATGGAATTTGAGACATTAGACTGTACTGATTTTTGCAAATGTTGCGGAACGAGATCGAGCGCAGGTTGGAGATAAGTGTTAAAAGTTGTGTAATGGTCCAGAGTGGCCACTGAATGAATGTAATGACGAAAGATGATTTCTTCGTGAAGTAATTGTAAAGTTTGTAAGTGAAAACAAATATGGCGATGTATTGTAATTACACGCGTGCTTGTATAGAGGGAAGCAGCTGTCAGAACGATGACATTTTGAGTGAATATTATTGGAGAATATAACGCGGAAGGAAGACATGTTTAAAGATGGATGACTGAAGTTATAAATAGGGAAGTCAGAGATTGACGAGGGAGTTAGTTGAAGTTAGAGGTAGGCAGTTAAGCCTTGTCCGTTTTTGGCTGTTGGCGGAAGGCGCGTGCGAGTTAGTGTGGTTTAGAATGGGATGATGTTGGAGTATGTTTTGTGAATTTTAATGAGGCAGTAATTGTTTAATTAATTGCGTTCCCGAACCGGGGATAAATTGGAAAAGACATTCATAAACAATACCATATTAAAAATTGAAGTTGAAGGTAAAAATTAGTTTGTTTATCTTCAAGAAAATAATAGTGCGTAAGCAGATTTGAATAAAGATAACAGTTGTTATGTTAGAGTGTGAAGGGCAGCGCGTGAATTTGTAACGAGATTCGGCTAAAAGTATTTATGAGACCACCTGTTAAGTGAACGAAGCGTTCGTTGTATATTAAACCAATGTTTAAATAACGTTATATGACATTGAAAGTTTTATTTGTATAAGGGACTAATTTGGTGTAAAGGGTTGCTAGAAATTTTAATAGGCAACCAAAGGTTTACCGTTATTACGTGTTATTAGACTATTTGTGGGAGTAATAACCTTGCATCGTGAACTAATCGCGAGTGCGCAGAGGAATAAGTTTGTTGAGCATTTGTAATGTGCTTCAGGCAATTTTAAGCAGTACCAATGGACTACATATAATTAATTTACGGAAGAAAGAAGAAAGAAAAGCCAAGGATTTATGGACAATTTGTTAAGTAAGGAATTAGATTAAGAATTTTATGAACTCACTTAAGCCCGATTATCTTTGTTAGTTTATTTGCTTATAGTTGTTTAAATTATTAAATAGTTTTGAATGGAAAAGATAATCGTTCTTGAGTCGTATTGTATGGTTTGTTTTAGTAGTAAGATTGCAAAGTGGTACTTGGTGGTTTAACTTTCAACCACGCTGATGTAATTTATGTAAATATTTGTGTTTTTTTTTATTATTTTATGCAGGTCAATATATACTTATCGTTAAATTTTTACTTTGTTGTTTATTTAAACAGGTATGAAACACAGATGTAACATTTACCTAATTGGTGATCTTGTTTTGACAATTTTAAAAGTAAGCTTTGCAGATTTTAATTTTTCAGATTTAAGGAACAACCTGATAAGTCTTATTAGCCAGGTTGATTACAAAATTTTTATGTCAGTTTCATTAGTGCAATGCACTATTAACAGATCAGCTGTTGTCTTAAAAATTTCATTAAGTATAACAAAAGTTTTGAGAAATTATACAGTTTACGAATGTCAACTACGATTCAAAAGTAATTTAAATTTAAAAGATATCGTTCATGTTAAGGATTTTAAAAATTGATTACCGTTCATTGAATGACTTTGAGTGATAAATTTTATTTTGGAAGTTTTGGTATACGAGGTGTATTCAAAAAGTTTTTAAGAACCTGGGTAGTACTAAATTTATTTGAGTTGAATTGTTTTGGGACGAGTGTTTGTGTTAGAACCTTCGTATATGAATTTACCGAGTAAGCACAATCCTACTTTCCACAATCAAGTAGGGTTAATTAACATCCAGCTTAAGACAATTATATTAACAAAGTTTCGATTGTGGTGGCGCCTAGAGACATATTTTCCCGAATTGAGCTATTTGAGTATAAGTGTAAGGTGTTTGAGCTTATTAATCATTCATTTTACTTATTATTTCGACCACGCCCATCTCCCTGTTAGCTGGCTTGGCAACCCGCTTACATTAGTAAGCCTACACGACGCCTAGTGCGGTTTGGACGTGTAACATGGTGTGTGGTGTATGGTGTATGGTGTGCGGTGTGCGATGTGCGGTGTGCCGGGTGTCGTGTACCGTGTACCTTATGCCGTGTGCCGCGTGCCGCGTGCGCCGTGTGGCGTGCGGAGTGCGGTGCGCGGGCGGCGTGCGGTGTGTGTGTGTGTGTGTGTGTGTATGTGCGTGCGTGCGTGAGAGCATGCGTGTGTGCGTGCGAGCGTGCCGTGTGTATGTGAGTGTTGAATCTTTCGGACGCGATGTTTCAGATGCTTAAAAATGATTCCTTTCAAATTTAAGATACGTATTTTTGACCTAAATGACTAGATCCCAGTAATTTTTGGTGGTGTTAGATCTGCGAGTAAGGTGTAAGAGGAATAAATATGATTTCCTTTGGCTCAAAAATTGAAAAGCGATTATACTCTAATGTAGTACGAGTATTTATTTGGTGGAGGTGGAGTTACGGAATAAGGAGCAAGAGGAGTAGATTTGTTTTCTTTTTTTGGCGGTAATAGCTCATAACACTTGAATAACGATTGCATTAAAGATTTATATGGGTGTTCGAGATCTAAATACTTAATCACTAACGAAATTTGGTGGAAATAGGTGGAGGGATTTCAGAGTAATAAAAATAATATTTTCAAATGGGAGTAGCGCAACTTTGATTAATGAACGTAGAGTCTAACGTTATATGACTGAACAACTCCAAATTCTATGAATGTTACAGAATTATTACTTATAAAGTATTCATCAATAAATAAAAAAAAATTAAATAAGGAAATAAAAAATAATTATACTTTCCACATTAAGTAACCGTAATGAAATCTTTAACAAGACTTATTTAACTCAGATAATATCTACTTAGGAAAATTCGATAATGGCCATGTGTGTCATAATTTAAATGTAATAAATCTACCAGTTTTAATATTACATTCTTCAGTTGTCATTGTATAATTAAAATAATTGTACTTTTAATAATTATATTTTTCAAAACTGCTCAGTAGAGTGTTTTCTTTTTGTAATAGTGTAACAAGTATGTTTGGTGTATTCCAATTTCTCTGAAAGTTTTGCATTCAAAGCCTTTAAGAAACCTCATTTGTTCATTTTCACTGTTGCTTCGACAAAAAGTGCCCGGCACGAGAAAGTTTTCGATCACTTCGAATGTACTTAAGATATTATTACAGATTATTAGCTCCTTAATAATTTATTCTTCCTGATGTCATTGATTCAATGTTGATGAAATAATGACATGTAGGATTCAACTTGACCTTGAATCTTAAGTTTGTAAAATGTCCTTTTTATTCCAATAGGACATGTGTAATTTGTATTATTCAAACTGCTTTATAATTTTTTAAGACGGAAGTGGAATGAACACACGCAGAGCCGTACCGATCGCCGGAGGGGATTACAATAACTTGCCAACTCAACAAATACAAAATGTCAACTGAAAACCACTACTAATTGTAAACAACAAAGTTTAGATTCTTTTCCCTTTGTATAGCCATTAAATCACATAACCACTCATCTACCATTCTTGATCTATAATTTTTTATTAATTTTAATAATTTAAATTTTCGCTCATTTGTTGCTGTTCAACCTGTGGTTACTGCAAATTGTATTAACTTAAACGCTAATTTTAAACACTTTAGTTCGGAGGCAAAATTTCCATTTTAGACTACAAAGAATAAACATTGAGTTTCTCCTCCTGGTCAAGAAATATCTTTAAAATTGAAGATAAATTCTTTATCCTTTCTTACAGGAAATTTGAAAATCTTAAACGAAGGTCTGATATTAGAGATCAATGTTTGCACTTTCTAAGTCGGCATGTTGTCATTGAATCTAGCACAATTCAAAATTCACTCATAAAGATCAACTACAGGTTAAAATTAGTTTGGGTTGACTGGTTTTCATCAACTCTTCTAGAAGGGTGCGATGCTTGTTAAAGTCGTATTCTGCATTAATGTCCAGTTTAGCACTGAAAATTTTAGCACTATCTATTAAGTTGTTGATCTGAGGTTCATCATTTCTAATTAATGTCATAATTTATAGTTAATTTTATTATCACCATAACATCTATAATATTCAATTCTGGAGACTCCAGCAATTCCATCAATGCATTACATATAACCGCTTTCATTAGCATTAAGGGAACAATGAAAACGAAGTAAATTTTTTTTGAGTAAGCTATAGGTATGGTTTTGTTTTCGTAGTTGTGTCGATTCCTGGAGTAATTGAAATTTCTCTTAATAAGTCTCCAATTAATACAAGAAATTATTTGTCGCTGCAATCGTTTCGACTTGGGCTGTCCAACTTGTTTGGAATAAGTTTTTAACATTTTCCGATTTGGGTTTCAGTTGTTGGAATCGTTTTCAGCTTTGGCAAAAACACATACATCTCTTTCAAAAATTCAAAAAGACTAGTAAATATTTTACTTGAATTGATGTTCCACAGCTGTATTAGTTCGGTGTACTTGACACGACACGTATGTCACATTGCGCTCCAAAATTTCGGATAATTTTTTTTAAATGCTCCAGTCATGGCTGCAGCACAATCGTATGATCGCGAAGCCAATTTATGTTTACAAATTTTCAAACCATCAAGACTGTTGAATATGTCTGTTCCAATTCCCATGCACGCCTTGTCTTTAGTCTCTAAAATATTAAATAACGTTCTTTGAGATTCGCGTTATATCGAACGGTTCGGATAACTACTGAAATAATAGCGTTATGTGGCGAATCTATCCTTGATTTCTATTAGAGTATAGTTCATTAGTAATTAACTTTTGAGATTTGTTACTTAAATAAGACACCCGATATAGATGGATCAATACAGTGTTTTAAAATTGAATTACGCCTAGTCAGAAGAAAAATTTAACGAAAACTGCCATAAGAATCATCTACGGTACTTCGAAAAGTTAGGGCGCGTTTAGCCAAAGTTCCAGATATATCTAACAAATTATTTACGACAGCTTTATTGAAAGATAGTGATGTTTATTCTTCGATTACTGCATTTCGCTTTTGATTGTCTTTAAGGATGTCAATATGTCCCTCTTTTTTTGGAAAAATGTAAATAATCACTCAAAGCAGCTTTATGCGCTGCGGAAGAAACAGAATCTCCAAGCATGCCACCCATATCTGCATGAATTTATTTAGGTGTTAAACCTTTGTTTTGTAGGTACTTGATGACAGCATGAAGGTCACTTTTTTCCATTTCCCAAAATCTTCGTGCAACCACTACTTTCAACTTGTACAACTTTGACACTATTAAAGCTCAACTAACCAAATTTGGCAGTTTGTCAATTAAATAACAAAACAAGTGCGGTTACTGGGGGCAACATATTTCAAAGTCATCTGTGCTAGCGACAACAAATACTGTAACTAATGAAAATGACTTTCATGATGATATAGAAGGTGAAGTAATATCAGAAAACGAGGATGTACTATTACTGAACGACTTTAATGCTGAAGACACCGGAGAAGAAAGTGACGATGACACAAACCAATGTGAGCATGTGTTGGCAAAAGATGGCACATTATGGAATAAGCACAAACCTAAAAGCACCAAACGTTTAGCAAGGAACATCCTAACTAGAAGGCCTGGGAGAACTAATTACAGCTCAAATTTTACGACTAAGGCTGAAGCTTTCAAACTCTTTTCCCCGATGAAATCATGGACATTGTTATTCGCGAAACTAACAATCGCGCACAATCAATTTTAGGCAACAACTGGATCCTCATTAATAATATTGAACTATGCCTTTATCGGATTATTAATTATTGCCAGGTGCTTCAAGACAAATCACGAACCAATTTTTGAGTTGTGGAGTACCAAGGATCCAGCGTTTCGGAGGTCTATTTTTTTGTGCAACAATGTCGCGTGACAGAATGGGATCTTTACTTCGATTTCTAAGGCTTTATAATTGAGCAACACGACCAGAACGACACGCTTCAAATAAGTTAGTTCCAATACGAAGTTGTTAAATGTAGTAAATAATCGTAGGTTATATCCAAGACCTATGAATTTTGCCGGTTAAAACTACAGCAGCTTTTCTTTATTTGTTTAGAAAGTATTTGAGACTTAATAATTCAAATTAAGAGCCCGAGACCGGCGGCCGATGGCTCTTTGTGAATTATTAAGTCGACAATATTTGCTAAAAACAAATTTAAAAAAAAGCTACTGTAGTTTTAACCAAAAAATTCTTAGGTCGAGGGGTATATGTTAAGATTATTTACTAAATCAGTTTTGCCTTTGAACAATTTATATAAACATCACAATAAAAATATAAAAATATTCAACTAGACCTATACTCTTGATATTTGTATCAACGAACAGCGTGTGCCTTTTCGCGGAAGATATCCATTCAGAGTCTACTTGAAATCTAATCCAGATAAATATGCCATAAAAATTTAGGCTTTGTGTGATTTGACTAATACATATTGCTGGAATCTACAAGTCTACACAGGAATGACGAATAATATACCAGAGAAAGAGCAAGGTAACTGTAGGTGGCGACATCATAAATGGAGCTAAATAATTTTTTTTCTGTTATAGGTAAGCGTGTTGTTTTGAATTTAGTAAATTGATTAGGCTCTGGATGTGGTATAACCACGGATAACTTTTTCACCTCGCTGCTGTTGCCAAAGGAGCTTCTAGAGGAATCAAAAACTCTTACAGGGACAATTAGAAAAAGTCGTAGAGACGTGTCCAAACAATTTATTCGTAGGTTATATCCCAAGACCTGTGTATTTTGCCGGTTAAAACTATAGCAGCTTTTTTTTATTTGTTTAGAAAATATTTGAGGTTTAATAATTCAAATTAAAAATTTTTTTGTGAATTATTAAGTCGAGAATATTTGCTAAAAAATTTAAAAAAAAAGCTGCTGTAGTTTTAACCAAAAAATTCATAGGTCGAGGTATATCTTAAGATTATTTACTAAATCAGTTTTGCCTTTGAACAATTTATATAAACAGTACAATATAAATATAAAAATGTTCAACAAAACATTGTACATTTTTATTTTATTTTATTAAAAGTGTCAAAAGGAAACAAAAATTTAATCGCTGAATAAAATCGCGTTAGAAATATTTAGTGTAAAAACGCTCTGATTCGTCCTATTGAGGAAAGTATCATGCTATGATTGGTTGTTAGATGTAGTAAATAATCGTAGGTTATATCCCAAGACCTATTAATTTTGCCGGTTTAAACTACAGCAGCTTTTTTTTAATTTGGTTAGAAAATATTTGAAACTTAATCATTCAAATTAAGAGCACGAGACCGGAGGCCGAGGGCTCTTTGTGAATTATTAAGTCGAGAATATTTGCTAAAAAACAAATTTAAAAAAAAGCTGCTGTAGTTATAACCAAAAAATTCATAGGTCGAGGGGTATATGTTAAGATTATTTACTAAATCAGTTTTACCTTTGAACAATTTATATAAACATTACAATATAAATATAAAAATATTCAACTAAACATTGTACATTTTTATTTTATTTTATTAAAGACTGTCAAAGAGGTTAACAAAAATTTAATCGCTGAATAAAATCGCACTAGAAATATTCAGTGTAAAAACGCTCTGATTGGTCCAATTGAGGAAAGTATCATGCTGTGATTGGTTGTTAAATGTAGTAAATAATCGTAGGTTATATCCCAAGGCCTATGAATTTTTCCGGTTAAAACTACAGCAGCTTTTTTTTTTAATTTGTTTAGTAAATATTTGAGATTTAATAATTCAAATTAAGAGCCCAAGACCGGTGGCCGATGGCTCTTTGTAAATTATTAAGTCTAGAATATTTGCTAAAAACAAATTTAAAAAAAAGCTGCTGTAGTTTTAACCAAAAAATTCATAGGTCGAGGGGTATATCTTAAAATTATTTACTAAATCAGTTTTGCCTTTGAACAATTTATATAAACATTACAATAAAAATATAAAAATATTCAACAACCGCCCGCTTCAATAAAAATATCACTTTTTTCTGGTTACTTGTAATAAAAAATTCGTTTTGCTAATGTTTCTTACTTATTTTAAAACAATATAACATCAAGATAATTATAAATACATTAAAAAAAATTTTTTTTTCAAAAATGGCTGTTTTACGGACTCATTTCAGTTCGTAAAATAGCTCATTGTCGGCCAGTCCTTAAAAGTCGTCATGGCAACCATTTCATATTATTTTAAATCATTCAGTGGACAATATTTTGAAAATAATTTTATTTATCGGTTCTATCATTCGAATTTGTCAAAAAAACTAGGTACTTTCAAAAAAATAACGAATAAAATTTATAAATTAGGTATTCTAGGAAAATTTTAGAGAGCTTAAACAAAAAAATAATGTTTGTAACACACCTAAAATAGGTTTTCAGGTACTTGATACAAAAATAGCTATTTTATTTCCTAAAACAAATGGTGTCATTATATCGATGCTTCTATTTGATATTTCAAATCACTTTAATTTGCAATTGATTTAATTAATTTGATCTAATATTAAAATTCAGGCGTGTACAATTAAACTTTACATTGTTCTATTAACAAACAAATAAACGTTTTCTAAACATTTACCTAAATTTGGTTAAAATTTAAAATAGCACATCTGTTCGTATCTAAACATTCATGCAGACCTATAAGCCCTGATTGTATTTTAGTAATTTACACGCAAGCTATAAAAAAAACCCTTTTTGCAGCTACTTCGTTTTATCCACTTAATTCCATTTTATGAAGGTTCAAATCCATGTTGAATTTATAAAACAACGATTTGAATTCTAATGCTATTCACAAACCACAAAGCGACTTTATTAACAGTTGTGTTGCAGCTTAGTATTAATTGTATTATTATGTTATATGAAAAAGATATATAAATAGCCAATTAAAGTAACTAAAATGTGTGTACGGTTTCCAATTGAAAGTTAAGAATCATTTGAGTAATACAGTTTTACTGTAAAAGTGCATTAAGGTTGTTGTTTACTTCGGAATGTTCTATGAAGTTTTGACGTAAAATAGGAGATAAAAGTGGTATCCTAAAACTTAGAAAACCAATACTAAAAAGTAGTGTACGGATATTGTTTGTTATCTACAGAATTTCATTTGGGCACACATGGTTGTTATGCAACATTGAAATAATTTACTTTAAGTACATTAAGCACCTTTAGTGGAGTTCTCTTTGTCAAATAAGGAAGACATTGCAGCAACATATGATATCGCTAGAATTTGGTGAACTTCCAACTTATTTGTTGAACTGGAAATACACTTCCTGAACTATTCTATTTGAATTTACATAATGCTGATGCTTTTAATATAATACATCAGGTGAAAACTTTAAACAAATTTATTACACGTGTTTGTGCAAAGTTGAATTTAAAATTACACGCAATGATAAAGCCTTACAAATGAGAATTTACTTGTAAATCACTTACAAGATAAAACATTTTGCTATGAATTAAAAATGTTTGAATAATAAAAGAGATGTAGATTTGTTTAGAGAAAAATACGCTACTAAGTGATGCACTACATATCAGTATCCTATTAATTAATTTGTACAGGTTCATTACTCTTCTGAGCGTAATGAAAAACTCCAACATTATTTTTAGATAGCTAAGTACACGTATTTTAAAAGCTAACTCTGTTTTAGTAACGATTAACAATGAAAATGCCCCAGTCAATAGATAAATAACATAATAGAATTTAACTAACATAATAGATAGAACAGGAAAATCCTAATTGGTCATGGCATTAGGACTGTTTACAAGAAACATTGTGACGTGCGTAATTTGATTTCGCTTATTTTAGTCCATATTCACAATTTTTATAGAAGTTTTGTGCAATATACGTAATAATTTTACTCTAAGTTAAGCCATTGACTCTTGTATATCATTCTTATTATATTTACTTAACCTTCACGCCATTCCCTTGCGGGGTAGGCAAAACAATCCCTGTCTCTTATTTATTTTTCTCCAATTACATCCTAATGTTATATTACCTGGGTATACATAATTATTTAACTCATCGTTTGTATCTTTATTTTATTTCTACGTTGAAATTAAGTTAATGACATAATTATATAAATTTCATAAACATTTGCGACATCTAGTGATAGAATTATAATCTAATTTTGTAAGATAATCTTTTCCAAAACTGTGTTGAATTGAAAAACACGTGCATTATAATTCTAAGATTAATTTTTGATTAAACGAGTCAAACAAATCGAGATATAATGCTACACACTATTTATAATAAGGGTTAGTATATATCCTTTTCAGCGACCTCTCTCGGAAATAAAGTTTTTATATCAACATATGAGCGCCATATGGCAAGTTAAATTGGTTTCACTTTCTTTTGCTTAAATACACACTTTTCTGGACTATTCTGCACATTTTGTGTACTACTGATGCTGTCAACATTCTAGTCACATCTTTGTGATTAATTTCTAAAATAACTTACACCTTACTGTAACTGTTAGTTCCATTATCTACACACTACCGATATATACATATATATATATATATATATATATATATATATATATATATATATAGTCTGATCGATTTTACGTGTCCAAGCATATAGATATTTTATCATAAAAGATAGAAAAATAGTTTAAGAAGCAAAAATACTCTACATTCAATTATTAATAATACTACATATTCAGAAAAACAAATTACACAAAAACAAAAGAGCATCGCAAGACAAATGATTTTTTTTAAATGGAACGGGCACTTTTTTTTGTATTCTGAAAGAATACAAAATAAGTTACTATTATTTTGGCAATTATAGTCAATATTTTTTTAAAGTTTGTTTTCTGTATTCCTATAAACACGAACAAAAACAACAAAATTGGAACAGTAGTCTTGGGAAACAAATAAAAAGCTGTAACAGATGCAAACTACATCACTACATTATAACTCAGAATCACGTGAAAAAAACAAAAAGATGAATTAGATGAGATGTTCGAAGTGTCTCCCATTATTTTGAACACATAGTCGGGCTCTTCTTAGTAAATTTCTGCGTGCCTTTTGTAACATGTAAGGAGTTATTTGACGGCAAACTTCAGTAATTCGATTTCTGATATTCTCAAGGTTTTCGGGAGCTGTGACAAACTTTTTGTTTAACGTATCCCCAAACGAAAAAATCCAAAATCGAAAGATCGACCAAGGTACTGGACCACCATTCGCTATCCAATTATTTCTAAACATTTGACGTAAAACATCTTTAACAACTCTTGAAAGTTCCTGTACCTATCACCTATCACATATGAGTTCCTTCATAAAAATAATGACCCATTACAAAATCTTTCACAACGCCGAGCCATACGTTAACAGAAAATTTATTTTGATATCTGCATGGTCGTAATTGTCTAGGATTTATGTCATCCCAGTAGTGGTCGTTTTTCCTATTGGATATACCATTTCTAGTAAACCATGACTCATCGCTCCAAACTATGACATTAGTTAAATGATTGTGATTAATCAGCCATTCACAAAATGTTATTCGCCATTGCTGGTCTCCGTCATTTAGCCCTTGTACTAATTCAATTTTGTAAGGCTGCATTTTGTTCCTTTTAAGTATTGAAAATATCTTGTAGTAGGTAAATCCTAAATCAACCACTGCTTCGCGTATGGAATTCCGAGGATGCACTCGAAAGTACGCCAAAACAACAATTTCATCATTTTCCATAACACCTTGCCGGTGTCTTTGCTGCACTGGTTTTGCACTAAAACCGCCATTTCTGCGCACAAATTTGCTTCCAGTCTAGTAAAAATTCGAGGATGTTGTTGTCGTCGCTCGGGATACAAATTTAAATACCTTATACTTGCCTCCAGCGTATTATCATTGCACCGAATACAAACTCTTAACATATCCATTTTTTCATCATTTGTGTAATTATTATATGCTTGCATTGTGACAGGTAATATTACGAGCAATAAACAATAATTTAACTGTCACAAACAATGCTATAATATTGACAATTGTTTTTCATTTGTTTCCCAAGACTACTGTTCCAATTTTGTTATTTTTGTTCGTATTTATAGGAATGCAGAAAACAAACTTTATTGTGACTATAATTTCCAAAATAATAATAACATATTTGGTACCATTGTAAAGAGAATTTAAAGCTGTTTCAGAATATAAAAAAAAGTGCCCGTTCCATTTAAAAAAATCATTTGTCTTGCGACGCTCTTTTGTTTTTATGTAATTTGTTTTTCTGAATATGTAGCATTATTAATAATTGAATGTAGAGTATTTTTGCTTCTTAAACTTTTTTTCTATCTTTTATGATAAAATATCTATATGCTTGGACACGTAAAATCAATCAGTATATTATATATATATATATATATATATATATATATATATATATATATATATATATATATATATATATATATTTTATTTGAACAAAGTTTTGTAAATAAATTATAATTTAAAGAAACATACAGAAAAAGAATTCTTCGAGTGGGATTTGAACCCACGATCTGTTCCTTGCTAGAGAACTGCATTACCAACTACGCTACCGAGGGAGCAAATCTCAATCGATTTAAACTTAATCTATATGTATATTTCTTATTAGTACCTACTGATGTACACTAACTTTATTTAGTCAACTTTTTGTATTTATGTTATGAGAGCCCGCAATTCGTTAGGTTACACACATGACAGTACATGGCTGATTTTAAATTTATATCAACATAGAAAACTATATAGAATAAAACTGTGCAGAATTCCACGATTAGGGATTTTAACCCACGATTTGATCTTTGCTAGAGATCTGCGTTACCAACTATGCTACCGAGGGATCAAATCTCACTCGATTTAAATTTAATTTGTATATATTTTTTTTTATTAGTACTTATGTATACTAACTTTATTTATTAATGATCACAGTCAACTTTTTATGTATGTATTTTTAAATTTTAATATACATACAATTAGTGTAATCAATGAACTTTATTCAAATACAATATTTCCTTCTATAGTTTTCTATGAATGTTGTTTCGCAAATAAATTCAAATCAGCCATGTACTATGTCAGCGAATTCCGGCCTCTCATGACATAAGTACAAAAAGTTGACTGTGAATAAATAAAGTTAGTGTACATCACTACTAATTAAAAAAATAAATACAAATTAAGTTTAAATCGAGTGAGACTCTGGCCAAAAGAAACAAAAAATTGTTTATACAGGGTGTGTCTATTGTTGATGGTTTCCAAGATGTTAACTTTTTTTTAAGTTTTTCTATCTCATGGACTTATTTTTTAAATCACGCTATCTTAGAAACTAGAAGAGTTACAAGAAAACACATTAGGAGAAATTTGTAGAAGATGAAATTGCCTTAAAGAATATTGAATTCATTCGAGACAAACTCATCATTCAACATTTTTAATGACATAATGAATTCAGAAATGATTTTTTTTCAAATCCCAATACAAATTTCCAAGAGGAATATTTTTCCAATAGAGATGGATTTGATACATGGCCGATAAAGTAAAAACTTCCTTTTTTCATAAGCTTCACAACGATATGAAAAAAACTTATGGTTGACGTACTAATTAATGAATTGTTACAGGAATACACCTCAGGAAAAACTTTTAGAGCATAAAATTACCTTCAAAAATATGGTAGAGTAGATGAGAATTGACGATTTGTCCCTCACTTTTCAATCAATCTGTACATTTACGGCAAGAAATACGTCTCCTTTACTGATATCTTTTCGTCACCGTACCAACGACTTGACATTAGTAAGTTAGTTGTCAAAATTTGTTTGCTATTACAGATAAAAATTGTGAACAAATATGTGTGGGGCAAACTAAACGACCTATCAAACTTCGCTATAAAGAACATTTAGCTCATATAAAATACAAACGTTGGGACAAGTCTGCCGTAGCCCTATACATGTTTGATAAAAACCATCTAGTAGATAAGGTAGCATTAATCAAACATGTTAGTAATAAGCACGAACTTGATTATTATTAAAGTTTTCACTTTCAGTTTCACCAGATAAGCAATGAAGCGTTACTCGCTGATGGTATATATGTTAGAAATTACCTTTAGTTTCCCCTAGTCGACCGCTGATGATGATAGCGTAGCTATCGAAACGCGTTCGGTGTTTTTTAATTTTGTGAGGTACGTGAGTGTATTTGGTTTGATAAAGATCCTGCCACAGTTCCAGTGTTCCAGAATTTTCATTAACATTACACATAGCTCGAAAATACTTTAAATGTAAATATAATGTTAAATAATTGTAATGTATTCCATTCTAATTGGATTTTAATATCGTTCAAATGAAGCTCAACAAGATAAGTGCTATAGTCTATAAATAATACAGACGTAATGCTTAATGCTTAAAAATATGAACGAGGTATTGATTGATAATATTGTAAAACTAATATTTCGAATTTTTCACATCTCACGCATTCTGAACAGGTAAGTTAGAAGCTTTTGTGGACATAATTATGGTAACCTGAATTCTAAGGTTATAGAGGAATCCCAATAAATTCTGTTCGTCATTTACGTATGACGATATATATATATATATATATATATATATATATATATATATATATATATATATATATATATATATATATATATATATATGTATATATATATATATATATATATATAAGGTTATAGAGGAATCAATAAATTCTGTTCGTCATTTACGTATGACGATATATATATATATATATATTATATATATATATATATATATATATATATATATATATATATATATATATATATATATATATATATATATATATATATATATATATATATATATATATATATATATATATATATATATATATATATATATATATAGTCAGTATAAACTTAAGAATTAAATTTATCTCCTCTTTAAGCACGACGTGGTTTTATTTTACATTTTATTCTCGTAACACCGTTATAGTTTGTGTATATTCAATAAATACAGAAACAGATTAACGAATCCAATCATTTTAAACCCTACGGTTTTGCCTACAGCAAACGGATATTAATGCTATGTTTTAGATCCGCTATATAACACAAGTTTTGAATGAATATTCCTTAATGTTCAAGACTGTAATTTATTTTGTTAAAAGAAGACACTTTAATTAAAGCATACTTGCAATAACAGCTTAATTAAATTTGGGATTATTCATAACACGGCGGTTTCTTTGTATGAAACGGCTGTATGTAGATAATACTTAGTTATAGCTTTTGATTCCTATATCTACCTAAGTCAATATACATTACACAAAAAAATAACATGTAAAATCTGCCAGTTTAAGGTCGTTATTGATCGTTATCCCAATTTACGTAAAAAAATGCTAAAAATTCCGTATTGCAGAGGGTAAATTAAATAAGTTACAGAAAAAATTTCAATTATTAAACGCAAACGAATGAAATTTATGGGCAGGATTAAGCATATCTTTCTTCCACGTTTACCTTTTTATATATAATCACATAATTTTCTTACGTCAAGTTTAATTTATTTAACAGTCAGTTTAAAAATTCACTTATAAAATTATATCTTTTTATAGCATACTAAGTGTCGTCGAAACTGACTCAAGTTAAAGCGGACTGCTTTAGGTAACGTGTGTCTGGTGTTTAGAATATAAAACAACAGGAAGGAGCATTAGTATTAGTGATATTCACATGAACTGGGGACGGAAGTCGACGACAATTAATATTGAACAACTCAAATAGATATGACTCATCCATAGTTGTGTACTAGTATACCGATAGACGTTTAGAACTCAATTCTACCCAGTTAAATTGTGTATACAAGAACGTGTACATATTAGGGTGGCCCATAAAAAATGCCGTTTTTTTAGAGTTCCTTATTGAGCCCTTCTGTTCCTATCTAGAAAACATTTGATATGTTAATCTTATGCAATCTTAAAAGATAATCAAGCAGGCGAATGTCCCCATCTAATTTGCTTCTGATATTCTTTTGTTTATACAGGGTGGTCCTTTTAAAGTGTTACAAAGCGATATTGAGAAAATGGCTGAATGAAAATAAATGAAATATCTAGGGATACAATGGGTCGTAGGGGGACACTTTTTGACAGAGTAAGTAACCCTTTCCACTTTTTAGGGGTGGGGGGTTACTTTTATATGTTAAATGGAAACACCTTTCCATTCTTCCAGTATTCTTTACAGATTCGTAATCTTCAGAAAAAACTACGTTATAATCAATGAATAATTTAATGCCAATGTCAATGTCACTACACTAAATTCAACAAAATTAAAAAGAAAATCAACAGGAAAAAACTGATATTAGGTACATTATTTTATTTTAATAGGTGTTCAAAATGACGACCATTTTGTTCTAAACATTTATCAACCCTCTTTCGAAAACAATTCCGCACTCTGAATAACATCTGGGGTGATTTCACGAACTGCACGCGTAATCCTTTCTCTCACGTCTTCGGCTGTAGTTGAAGCGGTCACCATGACTTTTTCTTTGACGAAACCCCACAAGCAATTTGGTTCCAGCAAGACGGCGCATCACCACATTTCTGTCGAGAAGCACGTGCTGTATTGAATGACACTTACCCTAACAGATGGATTGGACGTGGGGACCAGTAAATTGGCCTGCAAGATCGCCAGACTTAACCCCTCTTGATTTTTTCTTATGGGGTTTCGTCAAAGAAAAAGTCATGGTGACTGCTCCAACTACAGCCGAAGACATGAGAGAAAGGATTACGCGTGCAGTTCGTGAAATCACTCCAGGTATGTTATTCAGAGTGCGGAATTCTTTTCGAAAGACAATTGATAAATGTTTAGAACAAAATGGTCGTCATTTTGAACACCTATTATAATAAAATAATGTAGCTAATATCAGTTTTTTCCTGTTGATTTTCTTTTTAATTTTGTTGAATTTAGGTAGTTACATTGGCATTGAATTATTCATTGATTATAACGTAGTTTTTTCTGGAGATTACGAATCTGTAAAGAATACTACACCTTTCCATTTAACATCTAAAAGTAACCCCCCATCCCTAAAAAGTGGAAAGGGTTAAAACATTACTTATTCTGTCAAAAAGTGTCCCCCAACGACCCATTGTATCCCTAGATATTTCATTTATTTTCATTCAGCCATTTTCTCAATGTCACTTTGTAACACTTTAAAAGGACCACCCTGTGTATATATATATATATATATATATATATATATATATATGAGGATGTTTCAACTTTTAGTCAACAAACTTTAACCACGATTTCTGCATCGAAAAATAATCCTAGTTTGCTCTATACATTATATCCTAAAAATGTTTCGTTAAAGAAATACAGGGTCTTAATATTTTGTAAAAAAAATAGAAATTTATTAATTTCTCCTAATCGCTTGATGTGTTTTATTGAAATTTTTTATTTTTTTTTAATACATAAACAAAAAAGTGGTATATAACTAAATATATAAACTTTTTTGTTCGTGTATATAATTTTACATTTGTCATCAAATATTTTAAAATTTAATTTTTTTCTAATTTTATGTAAACGATTACAAAAAATTTTATTCGCAACACGTGCGCTGTCACATTTTTGTGCTAGGCCTTATATTTTATCCCTCGGCTACTCCTCGGGTAAAAAAGAACTGCCTCGCACCAAGAAATGTGTAAACAGCGCACTAGTTCCGAAAATAACTATTGTAGGCGTTGCTCACTTCAACCAACTAATTTTTAGTCTCAACAGTGGCGTATTTTTAAAGTAAAAACGTACGGCACTGCTTTTTCTCGAATTAAAAATCAAATCTGTAATCTCCATTCAATTCTGAATAAAAAAGATATCTCGTCTTTTTTTCGAGAAATACACCGTTTGAGAGATAAATAAAAATCGTCCTGGTGTTTAAGTAGCTTTTTTTTCAGTTGATGAACATTCATGAAAACCTGCTTATCGGGTTGTCTCCTATTTAAAGATTGTTAGCTTGTTTAATTCTTTAATTGTTTATACTTGTTTTAATCGTTCTCTTGTTTAGTGGTTTAATTTTGATTGTTAATTGTCCCATTAATTGTTACTTTGTTTAATTATTTCATTTTTTTTACTTCTTAAATTACTGTCCGTTGGAAATAAAACGCTAACTTTTTTTAAATTTTGATATTTCAAATTTTGAGGATCTTACTTACTTGTCTTTAGATTATTTTAGTGTTTAAATTACAATTAGCTTCAGATTCAGAGTATGCAGACATTCATTTCATCCATGGGTTCTGTAACGGAAACGCGCAAGGAGCATGTCAAGATATTCCCAAATAGGAGACATCCCGACAAGCAGGTTTTCATGAGTGTTAATCATAGTTTTAGAAATTTTGGGTTACAAAAAAATCCTCAGAGGAACGAAAGATAGGAAGAAGATATAACAGCACCGTTTTATAACACTCGTACTTTAAGTTGTCGAAAAGCTTCTAGAGAATTAGTAATCTGAAACATAAAAGCTTCAAAAGGCAAGGTACATCGTGTTTTGTGAAGAAATGAAAGAAAAGCTTACCACTTGCAACCTGTCCAAGAACTAAAGCCAGAAGATGGACCAAAAGGTATAGAATTTTACAATTGGGTCCTAAGGTCACCGATGAAGCGACTCCTACAAGACGATGAGTAGTAAATTTCCACAATTAACACGTTTGGGCGCACGAAAATCCCCATATGGTTAGAGCGCGCACTTTTCAACAAGAATTTAGTGTCAACGTTTGGCTAGGTGTGTTGGGGATCATTTAACGCCCATATTTTTTACCCCTCCCCGTCTTAATGCCAATCTCTCCTTAAATTCCTTGGATAATGAAATGACCAATTATTTGGAAGATATTCCTATTAATGTGCGGTAAGAAATGTGGCTGCAAATGGGCGGAGCACCGGCACATAGATGTTCGTCGCTGGTGTCGCACGAATTATCCTGAGCGCTGGATTGTTCGATTGGGTAACAATCATATTCGCTACTTACCTACAAGAGGACCATCTGCATAGCCACCAAGGTCCCCCGATCTGACAGTCTTAGATTTTTTTTTCTGGGGTTTCTGATGGAGAGTCTATGGTATTCCGGTAAATACAATCTTATACTGAGAATTGAAGAGGCTTGCGAAATATTCCGTAACAATCAGCATCAACTTGGTGCGGTAGTGAATTCCACGCGCGTCGTTGTCAAAAATGCATCGAACAGGATGGATCCAAAATTGTATCTGCTAAAAGTTGTTGTCTCCATCCTCAACGTGTGACTGTTTGGTGCGGTTTATGGTCTGTCATCATTGGACCTTACGCGAAAATGAGGCTGGAGCAACAGTTACGGTGAATGGATTGCGCTATCGAGATGATTAATGATTTTTATGGCCGGAATTGGATGGTATTGATCTAAACAACTTTCAACAAGATCTATGACAACAACAGAAACCATTGATCTTTACGGGAAAGTTTCCGGACCGTGTTATCTCTCGAAGAGTGATCACAATTAATACCGAGATCTTGTCATTTAACAGCGACTTCTTCCTTTGGGGCCACGTGAAAGATAAGGTCTACGCCAACAGCCCAGCGTCGGTTCAAGACCTCAAAGATGAGACTATCGATGACATAGGGCAGCCACTTTGCGATTTGGTTATGGAAAATTTCATGAAACGGATATGGTCCTGTAAGCGTGGTCGTGGTAGCCATTTACTGATATTGTTTCCATTATTAACAAATACCTTTATAATGAAACATCCGTTCAATTATCTCAAAATTCCATTTTTCGAATATAAAACAACATCTTATTGGAAAACCCTATACAAAAGGTCTAAATCTTTTAACATTAATTTGATAACAGTCACTTTTCAGATAATAGTTTAAACTCTTTTAGGCAATAAAATATAGTGGATAACATAGGTCAATTTATAAGATTAATTGTAAAAACGTGAACAACATGAACTAAACGACCTATCAAACTTCGCTATAAAGAACATTTAGCTCATATAAAATACAAACGTTGGGACAAGTCTAGCTATGTTGATAAAAATCATTAGTAGATAAGGTAGCATTAATCAAACATGTTAGTAATACGTGATTATTATTAAAGTTTTTCAGTTCACCAGATAACAAAACGTTACTCATGGTATATCAAATTACCTTTAGTTTCAGTCGAGCTTGATGATACAGCATCGAAACGCGTTGATTTTAATTTTGTTACGTGGGATATTTGGTTTTGTTAAAGATCCTGCCTACGTGTTATTTTCATTAACATTACATAGCTCGAAAATACTTTATATGAAACATGTTAAATAATTGTAATGTATTCCATTCTAATTGATTTAATATCGTTCAAATGAAGCTCAACAGGATAAGTGCTATAATTAAATATACAGACGTAATACTTAATGCTTAAAATATGAACGAGGTATTGATTGATAATATTTAAACTAATATTTGTTTTATACGCATTCTGAACTGGTAAGTTACTTTATGGACATAATTATAATTATTCTGTAAGTTCTAAGGTTGGAATAAAAATTCTGTTCGTCATTTACGTATGACGATATATATATATATATATATATATATATATATATATATATATATATATATATATATATATATATAAACTTAAAATTAAATATCTTTTACGAGTTTTATTTGTTTTATTCTCCACCGTTATGGTTTGTGTATATTCTAAAAGAAACAGTTAACGAATCCAATCATTTAAACCATGGTTTTGCTTATACAACAAACGGAATTTGTTTAGATCTTATATAACACAAGTTTGAATGTATTCTTAATGTTCAAGACTAATTTATTTTGTTAAGAAGACACTTTGATTAAAGCATACTTGCATAACAGCTTTAAATTTGGGATTATTCAAAACACGGCGGTTTCTTTGTGAAATGATATGTAGATAATAGTTATAGCTTTTGATTCCTATCTACCTAAGTCAATATACATTACACAAAATAAATGTAAAATCTGCCAATTCTAAGTTTAAGGTCGTTATTGATCGTTATCCCAATTTACGTAAAAATGCTAAAAATTCCTACAGGGTAAATTAAATAAGTTACAGAAAAATTTCAATTATTAAACGCAAACGAATGAAATTTATGGGCAGGATTAAGCATCTTTCTTCGTTTACCTTTATATATAATCCATAATTTTCTTACGTAGTTTAATTTAACAGTCAGTTTAAAATTCAAAATTATATCTTTTATAGCATACTAATGTCGTCGGAACTGACTAAAGTTAAACGGACTGCTTTAGGTAACGTGTGTCTGGTGTTTAGAATATAAAACAACAGGAAAGCATTAGTATTGATATTCACATGAACTGGGGACAGTCGACGACAATTAGAACAACTCAAATATGACTCATCATAGTTGTGTACTAGTAAATAGACGTTTAGAACAATTCCGGTTAAATTATACAAGAACGTGTACATATTTGGCCCATAAAAATGTTTTTAGAGTTCATTGAGCCCTTCTGTTCTATCTAAAACATTTGATATGTTAATGTTATGCAATCTTAAAAGATAATCAAGCACATAATATAATTTGCTTCTGATTTATATATATATGTATATATATATATATATATATATATATATATATATATATATATATATATATATATATATTTAGATCGTACTCCTGCATCACTGATAATAAAGATGGGTAGTTCGTGATACTACCGTTAGAGTTAGATAGTCACAGTGAGTTGTCAAAGAGATTGTCTAGTATGTTTTTATTTTAAACCCAATTTAATTGTATAAATTCAGTTTACAGATAAGAATATTAAATAGTTTATGTAATTCCATGAATAAATACGTTCTTTCAGCAATTCTGTTTTTCCAAAACCAAACTAACCTACCAAGCATACACATATATATATATATATATATATATATATATATATATATATATATATAGAGGATGTTTCAACTTTTGTCAACAAACTTTTACGATTTCTGCATCGAAAAATAATCCTAGTTTGCTCTATACATATATCCTAAAATGTTTCGTTAAAGAAATACAGGGTATTAATATTTGTAAAAATGGAAATTTATTAATTTCTAATCGCTTGATGTGTTTTATTGAAATTTTTATAATCATAACTTTTTAAACAAAAAGTGGTATATCACAAATATATAAACTTTTTGTTCGTATGCGTACATTGTCAAATATTTTTAAAATTAATTTTCTAATTTTATAAAATTACAAAAATTTTATTCATAAACGTGCGCTACAGGTGCTGAAAATTTTTTCCTTTTGTAAAAAAACTAGAAATGTAACACATTGAAAAATTCTGTAGGCGTTTATCAAGCTAATTTTAGTCTCAACAGTGCGTATTTTAGAAATGTTGCACTTTTTCTAATTAAAAATCAAATTTCTCTCCATTCAATTCTGAATAAAAAGATGTCTGTCTTTTTTCGAGTACCGTTTGAGAGATAAATAAAATCATCCTTGTTTTGTAGCTTTTTTTCAGTTGATGAACATTCATGAAAACCTGCTTATGGGTTGTCTATTAAAGATTGTTAGCTTGTTTAATTCAATTGTTTATACTTGTTTTAATCGTTCTCTTGTTTAGTGGTTTAATTGATTGTTTATAATTGTCCCATTAATTGTTACTTTGTTTAATTATTTCATTTGATTACAAATTACTGTCCGTTGGAAATAAAACGCCAACTTTTTAAATTTTGATAAATTTTGAGGATCTTACTTCTAGATTATTTTAGTGTTTAAATTACGATTAACTTCAGATTCAGAGCATGCAGACATTCATTTCATCCATGGTTCTGTAACGGAAACGCAGGAGCATGTCGAGATATTCCCAAATAGGAGACATCCCGACAAGCAGGTTTTCATGAGTGTTGTCTAGTTTTAGAAATTACAAAAAATATCAGAGGAACAGAAGATATACCAGCACCTTTTCATTCATGTGTTGTCGAAAACAGAATTAGTAATCTGAAACTTAAAACAAGGTACATCGTGTTTTGTGAAGAAATGAAATAAAAACTACCACTAACCTGTCCAAGAACTAAACCAGAAGATGGACCAAAAGGTATAGAATTTACAATTGGCTCCTAAGGTCACCGATGAAGGACTCTTACAAGACGAGGGTAGTAAATTTCCACAATCAACACGTTTGGGCGCACGTCATCATATGGTTAAAGCGCGCACTTTTCAACAAGAATTTAGTGTCAACGTTTGGCTAGGGGTGGGGGATCATTTAACTGGCCCATATTTTTACCCTCCTCGTCTTAATGCCAATCTCCTTAAATTTGGATAATGAAATGACCAATTATTTGGAAGATATTCCTGTAATGTGCGGAGAAATGTGGCTGCAAATGGGCGGAGTACCGGCACATAGATGTTCGTCGCTGGTGTGCGAATTATCCTGAGCGCTGGATTGTTCGATTGGGTAACAATCATATTCGCTACTTACCTACAAGAGACCAGCTGCATACCAAGGTCCCCGATCTGACAGTCTTAGATTTTTTGTCTGGGGTTTCTGATGGAGAGAGTATTCCGGTAAATACACGAGAAAATCTTATACTGAGAATTGAAGAAGCTTGTACTGTAACCATCAACTTGGTGCGGTAGTGAATTCCGCCGTCGTTGTCAAAAATGCATCGAACAGGATGGATCACACTTCGAGCAGTTGTTATAAAATTTAATAATGTTTACCAATTTGTTAATTAATATTTATTTATTTTATTAATAAAAACTTAAATTATCTGTACATTATCATTTAGAGAACAACTGAGAAAAAGAGCTATAATCACTAGGACAATTTTTATTTTTATCTCTCAAACGGTGTTATTCGAAAAAGACAAGATATCTTTTTATTCAGAATGTGATTTTTATTTCGAGAAAAGCAGTGCCGTGTTTTTCTTTTGCTTAAAAATATTCAAAGTAGTGTCCGTACAGAAGCCACTGTTGAGACTAAAATTATATTTTATCACAAGACATTAACTGGTTGAAGAGCAACTACAAAATTTCAATAACATAGATCATTAGGAGAAGTTAATACATTTTTTGACAATATTAAAACCCTGGATTTCTTTAACGAAGCATTGTTAGCATATAACCTATAGAGCAAGCTAGAATTATTTTTCGATGTAGAAATCGTGGTGCTTCGACCAAAGTTGAGACACCCATATATATATATATATATATATATATATATATATATATATATATATATATATATATATATATATATATGTGTGTGTGTGTGTGTGTGTGTGTATGTATCTGTATGTGTATCTGCGTATCTGCGTATGCGTATCTGCGTATCGTATCTGTGCATCTGTGCATCTGTGTATCTGTATCTGTGTATCTGTGTATCTGTGTATCTGTGTATCTGTGTGTGTGTCTGTGCATCTGTGCATGTGTATCTGGATCTGCATCTGTGTATCTGTGTATCTATGTATCTGTGTATCTGTGTCTGTATCTGTGTATCTGTGTTATCTGCGTATCTGCGTATCTGCGTATCTGCGTATCTGGTATCTGCGTATCTGAGTATCTGCGTGTATCTGCATCTGCGTATCTGCGTATCTGCGTATCTGCGTATCTGCGTATCTGCGTATCTATATGCGTATCTGCGTATCGTATCTGCGTATCGGCGTATCTGCGTATCTGCGTATCTGCGTATCTGTGTATCTGTGTATGTGCATCTGCATCTGTATGTGTATCTGTGTATCTGTGTATCTGTGTATCTGTGTATCTGTGTATCTGCTATCTGTGTATCTGTGTATCTATTGTATCTGTCTGTGTATCTACCTGTGTATCTGTGTATCTGTGTATCTGTGTATCTGTGTATCTGTGTATCTGTAGACAAGATATCTTTTTATTCAGAATGTGATCTGTGTATTTCGAGTCTGTGTTTCTTCTGTTTTTGTATATTCGTAGTGTCCGTATCAGAAGCCACTGTTGAGACTATTATATTTTATCATTAACTGTGTTGAAGACAACGTACGTTTCAATAACATAGATCTGTGTTATCTGTTTTTGACTATTCTGTGTATCTGTTAACGAAGCATTGTGTATCTATAGAGCAAGCTGTATCTGCGTATCTGCGTATCTGCGTATCTGCGTATCTGCGTATCTGCGAATCTGCGTATCTGCGTATCTGCGTATCTGCGTATCTGCGTATATCTGTGTATCTGTGTATCTATTATCTGTGTATCTGTGCATCTGTGTATCTGTGTATCTGTGTCTGTGTATCTGTGTATCTGTGTCTGTGTATCTGTGTATCTGTGTATCTGTGTATCTGTGTATCTGCGTATCTGCGTATCTGCGTATCGTATCTGTGTATCTGTATCTGCGTATCTGCGTATCTGTGTATCTGCGTATCTGCGTATCTGCGTATCTGTATCTGCGTATCTGCGTATCTGCATGTCGTATCTGCGTATCTGCGTATCTGCGTATCTGCGTATCTGCGTATCTGCGTATCTACTGCGTATCTGCGTATCTGCGTATCTCGTATCTGCTGTGTATCTGTGCATCGTGTGTATCTGTGTATCTGTGATCTGTGTATCTGTGTATCTGTGTATCTGTGCATCTGTGTATCTGTGTATCTGTGTATCTGTGTATCTGTGTATCTGTGTATCTGTGTATCTGTGTATCTGTGTATCTGTGCATCTGTGCATCTGTGTATCTGTGTATCTGTGTATCTGTGTATGTGTATCTGTGTATCTGTATCTGTGTATCTGTGTATCTGTGTATCTGCGTATCTGTGTCTGCGTATCTGTATCTATCTGCGTATCGTATCTGCGTATCTGCGTATCTGCGTATCTGCGTATCTGTATCTGCGTATCTGCGAATCTGTGTCTGTATCTGCGTATCGTATCTGCGTGTATCTGCGTATCTGCGTATCTGCGTATCTGTGTATCTGTGCATCTGTGTATCTGTGTATCTGTATCTGTGTATCTGTGTATCTGTGTCTGTGCATCTGTGTATCTGTATCTGTGTATCTATCTGTGTATCTATGTATCTGTATCTGTATCTGTGTATCTGTGTATCTGTGTATCTGTATCTGTGTGTATCTGTGTATCTATCTGTGTATCTGTGTATCTGTATCTATCTGTGTATCTGTGTATCTGTGTACCTGTGTGTGTATCTGTGTATCTGTATCTGTGTATCTGTGTCTGTCTGTGTATCTATCTGTGTATCTGTGTATGTGTATCTGTATCTGTATCTGTGTATCTGTGTATCTGTGTATCTGTATCTGTGTATCTGTGTATCTGTGTATCTGTGTATCTGTATCTGTGTATCTGTGTCTGTGTATCTGTATCTGTGTATCTGTGTATCTGTGTATCTGTGTATCTGTGTATCTGTGTATCTGTGTATCTGTGTGTATCTGTGTATCTGTATGATCTGTGTATCTGTATCTGTATCTACATGTATCTGTGTATCTGTATCTGTATCTGTGTATCTGTGTATCTGTGTATCTATCTGTATCTGTGTATCTGTGTATCTGTATCTGTGTATCTGTGTCTGTGTATCTGTATCTGTGTATCTGTGTCTGTGTATCTGTGTATCTGTATCTGTATCTGTGTATCTGTGTATCTGTATCTATCTGTGTATCTGTGTATCTGTGTATCTGTGTATCTATCTGTGTATCTGTGTCTGTCTGTGTATCTGTGTATATCTGTATCTGTGTATCTGTGTATCTGTATCTGTGTATCTGTGTATCTGTATCTGTATCTGTATCTGTGTATCTATCTGTGTATCTGTGTATCTGTGTATCTATCTGTGTATCTGTGTATCTGTATCTGTGTATCTATGTATCTGTGTATCTGTGTATCTGTGTATCTGTATCTGTGTATCTGTGTATCTGTCTGTATCTGTATCTATCTGTATCTGTATCTGTGTATCTGTGTATCTGTGTATCTGTGTATCTGTGTATCTGTCTGCTGTGTATCTGTGTCTGTGTATCTGTGTATCTGTGTATCTGTGTATCTGTCTGTGTATCTGTGTATCTGTGTATCTGTATCTGTGTATCTGTGTATCTGTGTATCTGTGTATCTGTGTATGTATCTGTGTATCTGTGTGTGTATCTGTGTATCTGTCTGTGTATCTGTGTATCTGTGTATCTGTGTATCTGTATCTGTGTATCTGTGTATCTGTGTATCTATCTGTGTATCTGTGTCTGTGTATCTGTATCTGTATCTGTGTATCTGTATCTGTGTATCTGTGTATCTGTGTATCTGTGTATCTGTGTATCTGTGTATCTGTGTATCTGTATCTGTGTATCTGTGTATCTGTGTATCTGCATCTGCGTATCTGCGTATCTGCGTATCTGCGTATCAGGTACAGATACACAAACATTTTATTAAGTTTAAATAGAACATATATATTTTATTTGTTATGATTCTACATGCGAATGTCTATTATTTAACGTATATATGTGATATTTCGAAAAGGGGTAGTTTTAAAGTTATTGAAAATAGTAAAATTCAAAGTTCGCTGTATTTATCAAATGCGAAATGCGATTGTTGATGTTGACACTTTGTATATTAATTGCCAGTTCATATTTGTATAAACATAATGGATAACAGTGTATAAGAATGTTACATCATTATTAATAAGAAAAGAAACTGTACGAATTCAGTGCTGAACGACAGGAAGCAATTGATGTTCTGCTATACTTCCACGAAAATGACGAAAATCCTCAGAAATGCTTCTAGAGATATCCCAAATATTTGTAAACAAGTATCCAGAGAACATTAGCAATTAATAGCTACGATCCTTATAAATTTACTCCTATGCAACAACTATGAGCAGCAGATTTTGAAAGTAATATTTCAAGAAAATCCTCTGGACCGACGAGGCGATCTTAATACTGCTGCTATATTCAACAGAAAAGTTCACATTGTTGGGGCTACAAGCAACGAGCACATATTAAAAACAATTCAACGCAAGGACAAACAACATAACTCTTAATGGACAACGATTTTATGGTTAAACGAAATACAACCCTTAATCGGTGGATTACCAAATCACATAAGAGAATATATTGTATACCAGCACCAAAAGCGCCTTACCATACTGTGGCCCCAGTCGTCCAATACTTAAATAATAATTTTGATACTTGGATAGGGAACAACGGCACTATACTCTGGCCTTATCGAAGTCCAGACCTAACACCTTGTTATAATTTTTGTGGGCGTATATAAAGGACCAAGTTTACAAAACAGATGTATTAACGTGGACGAATTGAAAAGTAGAATGCAAGTCATCCAAAATATAAATGGATCAAACGCTATAAGAAACGCTATTAGTAGACATACGACACGCATATTAATGGAAGGTCATTATGTTGAAATCTGCTATATTCTGTTACTATTAGTGGTTTTTTAGTATATTGTTCCTATTATTCTACTTCACATTTGGTATATTTCTAGAAGCATATCTTTCATGCAACAAAATATTTTCTTAGTCGGTACTTGATTTTGAGGGTACAATCTGCGGTACTCTTAATGCTAAAGATGGAGATTTATTATTTCTGCATTTAATTTACTTTTCTCAGGAAAAAATTTTACTCAAGAGCGTGATTTTATTCGTTTTAACGCATTTTGTGTATTCTGCATCGAAGAGTTCATGTCTTTAATTTTAACTAATGTTAAATTAATTTATTAATTAATATTATTAAATGTTAACACTTTGATAGGATGTTCTGTTTAAAATAAATACGATATTCATGTTTGAAAATTGACAACTTTGGCATATTATCCACAACACTCTGTAGATTCTTAAGCAATAAATTTACTAAAAATTATTAGTACAACTATCCATAGATTGATGTAAAATTGTTTCTCATTCAATTCAGCTTCAACTATGTAAATTAGTTTTTTAAATACTGCGTTTACATAAAAAAGTTTAAACAATAAATACTCAAAAACTATAAGAATTTTGATATACATATACCAATAGAAAATGTGTTTCTGTGTATCTGTGTATCTGTATCTGTGTATCTGTGTATCTGTGTATCTGTGATCTGTGTATCTGTGTATCTGTGTATCTGTGTATCTGTATCTGTGTATCTGTGTATCTGTGTATCTGTGTATCTGTGTATCTGTGTATCTGTGTATCTGTGTATCTGTGTATCTGTGTACTGTGTATCTGTGTATCTGTGTATCTGTGTATCTGTGTATCTGTGTTCTGTGTATCTGTGTATCTGTGTATCTGTGTATCTGTGTATCTGTATCTGTGTATCTGTGTATCTGTATCTGTGTATCTGTGTATCTGTGTATCTGTGTATCTGTGTATCTGTGTATCTGTGTATCTGTGTATCTGTGTATCTGTGTATCTGTGTATCTGTGTATCTGTGTATCTGTGTATCTGTGTATCTGTGTATCTGTGTATCTGTACTGTGTACTGTGTATCTGTGTATCTGTGTATCTGTGTATCTGTGTATCTGTGTATCTGTGTTTATCTGTGTATCTGTGTATCTGTGTATCTGTGTATCTGTGTATCTGTGTATCTGTATCTGTGTATCTGTGTATCTGTATGTATCTGTGTATCTGTGTATCTGTGTATCTGTGTATCTGTATCTGTATCTGTGTATCTGTGTATCTGTGTATCTGTATCTGTGTATCTGTGTATCTGTGATCTGTGTATCTGTGTATCTGTGTATCTGTGTATCTGTGTATCTGTGTATCTGTGTATCTGTGTATCTGTATCTGTGATCTGTGTATCTGTGTATCTGTATCTGTGTATCTGTGTATCTGTGTATCTGTGTATCTGTGTATCTGTGTATCTGTGTATCTGTGTATCTGTGTATCTGTGTATCTGTGTATCTGTGTATCTGTATCTGTGTATCTGTGTATCTGTATCTGTATCTGTATCTGTGTATCTGTGTATCTGTGTATCTGTGTATCTGTGTATCTGTGTATCTGTGTATCTGTGTATCTGTGTATCTGTGTATCTGTGTATCTGTGTATCTGTGTATCTGTATCTGTATCGTGTATCTGTGTATCTGTGTATCTGTATCTGTGTATCTGTGTATCTGTGTATCTGTGTATCTGTGTATCTGTGTATCTGTGTATCTGTGTATCTGTGTACTGTCTGTGTATCTGTGTATCTGTACGTATCTGTGTATCTGTGTATCTGTGTATCTGTATCTGTGTATCTGTGTATTTACTGTGTATCTGTGTATCTGTGTATCTGTGTATCTGTGTATCTGTGTATCTGTGTATCTGTGTATCTGTGTATCTGTGTATCTGTGTATCTGTATCTGTATCTGTATCTGTATCTGTGTATCTGTGTATCTTTTGTGTATCTGTGTATCTGTGTATCTGTGTATCTGTGTATCTGTGTATCTGTTATCTGTGATCTGTGTATCTGTGTATCTGTGTATCTGTGTATCTGTGTATCTGTGTATCTGTGTATCTGTGTATCTGTGTATCTGTGTATCTGTGTATCTGTGTATCTGTGTATCTGTGTATCTGATTATGCGTATCTGCGTATTCGTATCTGCGCGTATCAGGTACACAGATACACAGACATTTTATTAAGTTTAAATAGAACATTATATTTTATTTGTTATGATTCTACATGCGAATGTCTATTATTTAACGTATATATGTGATATTTCGAAAAGGGTAGTTTTAAAGTTATTGAAAATAGTAAATTCAAAGTTCGCTGTATTTATCAAATGCGAAATGCGATTGTTGATGTTGACACTTGCAGGTGTATATTAATTGCCAGTTCATATTTGTATAAAACATAATGGATAACAGTGTATAAGAATGTTACATCATTATTAATAAGAAAAGAAACTGTACGAATTCAGTGCTGAACGACAGGAAGCAATTGGATGTTCTGCTATACTTCCACGAAAATGACGAAAATCCTCAGAAATGCTTCTAGAGATATCCCAAATATTTGTAAAACAAGTATCCAGAGAACATTAGCAATTAATAGCTACGATCCTTATAAATTTACTCCTATGCAACAACTATGAGCAGCAGATTTGAAAGTAATATTTTCAAGAAAATCCTCTGGACCGACGAGGCGATCTTTAATACTGCTGCTATATTCAACAGAAAAAGTTCACATTGTTGGGGCTACAAGCAACGAGCACATATTAAAAACAATTCAACGCAAGGACAAAACAACATAACTCTTAATGGACAACGATTTTATGATTTATTGTTAAACGAAATACAACCCTTAATCGGTGGATTACCAAATCACATAAGAGAATATATTGTATACCAGCACCAAAAGCGCCTTACCATACTGTGGCCCCAGTCGTCCAATACTTAAATAATAATTTTGATACTTGGATAGGGAACAACGGCACTATACTCTGGCCTTATCGAAGTCCAGACCTAACACCTTGTTATAATTTTTGTGTATATAAAGGACCAAGTTTACAAAGACAGATGTATTAACGTGGACGAATTGAAAAGTAGAATGCAAGTCATCCAAAATATAAATGGATCAAACGCTATAAGAAACGCTATTAGTAGACATACGACACGCATATTAATGGAAGGTCATTATGTTGAAATCTGCTATATTCTGTTACTATTAGTGGTTTTTAGTATATTGTTCCTATTATTCTACTTCACATTTGGTATATTTCTAGAAGCATATCTTTCATGCAACAAAATATTTTCTTAGTCGGTACTTGATTTTGAGGGTACAATCTGCGGTACTCTTAATGCTAAAGATGGAGATTTATTATTTCTGCATTTAATTTACTTTCTCAGGAAAAATTTTACTATAAATCAAGAGCGTGATTTTATTCGTTTTAACGCATTTTTGTGTATTCTGCATCGAAGAGTTCATGTCTTTAATTTTAACTAATGTTAAATTAATTATTATTAATTAATATTATTAAATGTTAACACTTTGATAGGATGTTCTGTTTAAAATAAATACGATATTCATGTTTGAAAATTGACAACTTTGGCATATTATCCACAACACTCTGTAGATTCTAAGCAATAAATTTACTAAAAATTATTAGTACAACTATCCATAGATTGATGTAAAATTGTTTCATTCAATTCAGCTTCAACTATGTAAATTAGTTTTTTAAATACTGCGTTTACATAAAAAAGTTTAAACAATAAATACTCAAAACTATAAGGAATTTTGATATACATATACCAATAGAAAATATTACAAATTTAGTACAGAATACGAATATGTTATAATATATAGGGCATTACATTTAAAATAAAAAGTTGGTTTCAATCCAAGCAAAATGAACACCCTGTATACACAAAATTACAAAAACAACATAATTCTTTATTTGCCATTTAACTTTTCTATTGTACTTTAACCTGTAATTGCCACAGGTTTCGAGATAAGGTACACTTTCCAAATCTCAAATCAGTGCATAAAATGTTCTCCGATAGTGAGGATGAAATTTTATTGATAATGCGGTGCTTTGCGGTCTTATTGCAGTGGGGACTTGGACAGAAGTTACTCTGTACATCCCATTAAAAAGCACGCAAACGGTTTGGACAGTACCATACATTATTTTTGAACACAAAGATCATTCAGATAGATTTTGGAATGTTTGAGAATGGATTTTTAACTATATTTTGTGTTTCAAGTCTACGAAAAACAGGAAAATTCTAATAAACGTCGTATTGATAAGTAGAGAGATTGGTGATTACTGTAAGGTGAGTTGAATGTATAATAATCTTGAAGAAAAATAGATATCATTTGTTATCAAACTAAAACAAATAATTTAACAAAAATTAACCAAACACGTAGGTAATGTATTTCAACAAAAATAAACTATGAAATGAAATAAAGAGCATTGTGACAATACGAAAAATCAGTAGGGGGCTGACATTCTCATTGCTTGGATAATTAAAACTTTGCAGCCCTTGATTCGTTTCATTATAACCATAAGCGCATGTCTGAACTAGTTCTTGAACGCTATTCCTTAATCGCAAAATATTGCCATCTATAATTTTTCTATCGTGTGGCCATAAAAAATGCCTGTTGATCATCCTCTTCGGTTTCCTCTACGTTTGCTCTCTTTGTTTTTGTGAACACCAATTTCTGTTCTTTGATGGCCACAAAAGCATCAATTTGACGTTTTCTTTAAAGGAGTCGGTTTTTCAAAACTGTTGAGGGTTCAGCATAATGAGCTGGTGTGCGTGAATTTATATCATATAGGAAGTCCGCAGCAAGTAATTTATGCTGGGAATCTACCAAATTTCCAATTGATACTTGTGGTTGAAACTGGTCTTTTAAGAACAGCAAACTTTTAAAACGGGACCAGTGGAATTTAGTAGGAATACACTCTGGATCTCCTGACCGTGGAACCAGAATTTTCTTCAGTTCCTTTCGAAAGTAATCCCTTAAATTTTTCCTTTTGGTTTCGCCGCCTTGACTGCAAAAAAATACTTTCAGTAACGATTTTTTTTTATTACAGGGGAATCTTTCAAGATTATATAAAATTCTTACGCCATACAGTAGACACACTCTAAATCCCTAAAGGCTATACTTTAATCAGCGATTTTTCAGAGCTCAGAAGATGATTGAATGTTGATTTAGTATCCTCTACGCAAAATGGAGAATACTATCCAAAGCGATAGAAACAGACGAACAACACGCCGGCATTATAATTAAGACAATTTGTGCTCTACATAATATCATCATGGATAAAGAGGGCTTCAAAAGGCATTTGAAATTAATCACAGAAAGTGCTGTGAGGCCAAATTGGTACGCAAGAGGTCGGGTTTAAAGATTACATAAATACATTCTCAATTCAATACCAGTGACTCTGCATTTAAATTATATATTTTTTAAATTTACTTGCCTATTATTCGACATTCTGTAGTCACTTCTGCCCAAAGTTCATTTAATACATAGCGGTTTCCATGATCTGGATGAGAAGCGTTCCACAATGCACGCCTGTTGAATACGGACACTATTATATTTACTAGCTCGGTCAATATGCTTATATAGTCCGTACCGTGATACAGCTTTTGTTTACTAATTGTTTGTCAAAACTTGTTGAAGCGTCAGCATCAACGCGACAATAAATCCACAGGGCAGCAACCTCCTTACGGTTGGTCTACATATCATAATGCGATCGAATTCACGCCGCGGCGCTTACCTCGTCCCTGTGTCTCTAGCCTCGTTGTTTCACTATGTTTTTACTCTTAACCAATATTTCAACACGAAAATGTAAACTTTCACACTCATAATAAAATACTTATCTTTTGGGGATTTTTAATGGTGTACTTTAAATTATACAATCTAAACGTTTCGATAACACTTACAGTTATCTTCGTCAGTAGTAATGTTTGTTAAAATTGTTAAAGATGTAGTAAACAATTTTGTCAAATTTGAAAAATTCAAACATAAACATAAGCCTGCTATTAATATAACAGTTTGAGAAACGTATAAGCCAACTATAAAATTGTAGTAAAGAATAACTAGGTCATTAAAATTAAATATTGTTAAACTGCCTCAAAGATGACAAACCAGAACACTCTCTACGACGAAAGCTAACATTGAAATTTGCCAGCCAAAAACACATTTAACAAAATTTAATCGAGTTATGATGTAAATGTAAAGTTGTGAAAACTTCAATTTTAAATTGATAGAAGCATTCACAAATCCAAACATTACATCAAATAAAATAACCCAGTTAAATCTAACAAAGAAGATTTATCAATAATTGGAAGTGTTATTAACAATGAAAAGCACAATGCAAAACGTTCTTTGTAATTTTTAACTTCAATTTAATTTCAAAAATGTTAAATTATAGTGCTGTGGAAATTTAACATATAATTGGTAAAGCATTTGCTTCAAGGTCTAGGAAAAACACAGCAAAAAACCTAAACATACCAAAAGTTGAAAACAAACTAAAATCAAGGCGTTTCATTATGCTCTTTTAATTAGAAGATGCCAAAACCTATTTAAACGGAGATTTTCTTCTTGTCTATTAAAATTATTCGGGTGTTTATATATTTCAATAGCTTCACGTTGCAAACGAACATAATAATGGTTTGTCTTGACAATATTTTCATATTGTCAAATTGAATGTCATGATTTAGATTATTCAGGGCATGGTCAGCCACAGCAGACCCTCTGGTTGATCCAATCTACAAAATCTCATATGTTCTTTGCGTCTTGTATCAAAGCTACGTTTTGTGGTCCCGATGTATACTTTTCCACATGAACAAGATAACTTATACACTCCGGAAGATGATAAAGGGTTTGACACATCTTTAGGTGATCTTAAATGTTCTTTAATTTTTCTTGTAGGTTTAAAATAGTCCTAATGCCATATTTGATTAGGATTTTTCAATTCTATTTGTAACATTAGCTATAAAAGGAAGAAAAGCAGTACCAACATTAAGTTATCCTTTACTACAATTTTATAGTTGGTTTATACGTTTCTCAAACTGTTATATTAATAGCAGGCTTATGTTTGTTTGAATTTTTCAAATTTGACAAAATTGTTTACTACATCTTTAACAATTTTAACAAACTACTACTAACGAAGATAACTGTAAGTGCTATCGAAACGTTTAGATTGTATAATTTAAAGTACACCATTAAAAATCCCAAAAAGATAAGTATTTTAATATTTAAACACATTTACCAGGGATGTTCAGAAAATTTTCATATCATACTACAATACATACGATTTTATTGTGATGAATATAAATCGGGGAAGATTTAATTTTCGTGGAGGAACAAGTGTTTAAGAATGTGCAGGTAAAACTTTCAAGGATTCTCAATTTATCGGAAACAAAAAATTCCAAACCATGGTTGTTCAGTATTAACAAGTGATCAGCCAACTTGACGAAGGAATGAATTATTTTCAGAGTTCTTACTTCTATTGAACCCGTTTATAGTGGAAATAGTGTACCAAAAATAAATAAGTATACAATTGACTTGCGTTGCATGTCGTTACTTTGTCTCTCAATTTCTTTACTCATACGAGAAAAGATTGAGCACCGAAAAGTTTTAGAAGTAGTAGATTGATGCTTATGTCAACTTTTATGGTCATATTTTACACGAAGACTAGTTAGTGAAGGAAAATTGCTTACATAATTTACTATTGTCTGCATGTTTGAAACAAAGTTAGGATGAAGTCAAATTCTTACACATTACATTGTTCAAACTGTTCTATAATATTTACCTTTTAATAAGTTTATTGTTGGAATAAATACAACGATTTGTCAGTATTAAAGGAATAGTAATTTAATCCATGAAACGCCGAACATTGAAATTGTAAATTTTTTTATATATAACCCAGTCTCAGTAACATATAAGAACACATTTTTGCAGTTAAAAAAAATATGTATTGCGTGTTGGCGTCAGGACAAAATGTCTCGTATACGAAACGTTGGCGAAAACCCTTATGAGATGACCTGTAGTAATAAAACTAAAACTTTTACGGTTTTATTTCGATTTGTATTACAAACATTGCAAAATAATTACACATCTTCTTCCATTGCAGGCTATCGTATATATTTTATAAGCATTAACTAAAGCATTTCCAATTAGATTAGCAAAAAGAGGTCACCACCACTTTTTACCACGAACTCTTATGTGATAGTTTGCCCAGCCATTATCATGCAGATTAACGCCACCCATGTTGACTTTGTAATCTGCGCTTACGTTTGGTTGCTCAATGACAATATCTTTTTCCTCAGTTCAGCTGTATCGTTTCACTTTTCATATAGGTTCGGCAGTTCCAATATTCGTTGCAATGGTCACAGTAGAATTATCATTCCAACGTACTAAGGTTACACCCAATTGTGAATCAAATGCAGTCTGTTTTGGCTATACATTTAGTTCTTGTAAAAGGCAGACAATTACTCGATTATCTTCAATTGTCCTTGTAGCGAAAAATCATTTTTCTTTTAAACTATTTAGCAGGGTAAATTCCGTAAAAAATTATCATACACCTCATATCATATACCTCAAGTGGCCGATGAATTGCCGAAAATTTTTGCCAAAGTGTATGAGTGTTTGTTGCTTAGATATAAATTTTGAAGCAATAAACACGATTAAGCACTTTGACAAAAATTTATGCAATTCGTCAGCACGAGTTAAAATACTATTAACGAACAAAATTGACGGTCAATTGACAAGTCATGAACTAATTAATTAGTTTTAATTTAGAACAAGTTATGTAGTTTTCGATGGTAGTCGGTGATGTGCAAATGAGTCAAAGTTTATGTCAATTTGACATTTACCGGAAGGCTATTAAATTTCACAGGAAGAGAAAACATTGTCGGGAATATTCCGTAGCGTAATTGTCGCACAATTGAGCTCTGATTGGTCCAAATATAAAAAAATACTAAATTGTAATTGGTTGATAGTTGACATGGAGAGGGTGAGTTGAATAATTAAAAGAAATTTTGTGGGCGGTTTGAGTCTTTACAACTAGCAGCAAATTTAGAACAACTTGAGCTCCTAACCCCAACACTAAATCAACAATTCTAGTATTCTTACCGCCGTATGGTTCAAAATTATATAAATAAAACACTGGGAGATGCTTAACACCAAATCCTGAATCCAAATCTCAACGGCTTGCCTCTAATGAACATTTTTGCCGAGTGTCGACCAAAATAAGGGACTATTTCTTCGTCAATTGACAAGTTATCACTAAATAAATCTTTCATTCATAATATCAAATATTGGCCGTAACTTAGCGAATTTATCATTTTTGTGTAAACCGTCATTATAAGACATATGTAGATTTTTTTTATTTCCCGAAATCGGTTCCTTAACATGGTCCTTCCCACTAGTCTAATTCTTTTATCTTCATGGGAAGACCAATATAAATCCGTTTGAGGTAGTGTGTGGTATTCTGATAGAATAAGAATTCCCAAAAACTTTTTCAAATTAACCACGTTAAATTCGAATCCATGTCGGTTATCCCCAGCTGCATATTTCACAGAATCGTTTCCAGTAGTTCATCAAAATAAAGTGAAAATATGTCCAGTGAGGACATACCATCAACCTTTTATTTTATTATAAATACTGATATTGTTCTGTTCATTAGACATAGGCTTTGAATGATAGGTCGGTATATTTCTTGTCCAATTTTTCGGAAATTTTTAGTCATTTTTCGGGTTGTACGAAGGTTACGAGTTGTGCTGCGTCTTCTGTGTTATCTTCGTTTTTGGTAAATACTTAAAAGCTCCGGGAACGTGCAGGCAAATCAGTGTCGCTTATTTCATCGTCGTCGCCGCCCTCTTCATCCGTAAGCGTGTCTACGTCGGGCGGTACACAAGCCATATCAATTTCGACGTCGGATAAATTTTCAATGCATTCTGGAAGTTCTTTCACCGTCATTGGCCGTTTGGTATCACTATCCTTGGTCTGTATTCCCAAGGGTTATTTTTATCGAAAAATTAGTTTGCTAGAGTACTCACCATATTAGTCTCGTTTAGATGCCATTACGCACAAAACATACAAAACAAACGCAAGAACTTATAAATTCACACTGTAATTACTTCATAAACCTTCTTGTAACACAATCTTAAAATAAATAATGAGAAAGAACCCTCTAAACATTTTAAACTGTAAACAGCAAGTGCGAGTTCTGAAAGTGCGAGTTCTGACTTGCAAATTCTTACGGTTGCGCTATCGTATGTAATCAACGTTTCGTATACGAAACATTCATTTTAAACTCAAATATGGAGTATAACATTTTCCAAAGTTCTAATTCGGCAGATTTCAACGAGTATATCTATTATGAAATAAAGTAGGTTTACTAATACCACAGATGTAGTGTGTACATTTGTGCTAGTACACTTCCATTTTAGCACAGATACCTTTACCTATTTCATTTAGAACTCAAAAAAAAATATTTTTTAACTCTGAAACCTTCTATTAAAACAATGGTAAACAAATAAATCGATACAAACAATATTAGTTCTAGAAAAAATGTTTTGGGTAAAATGGGTTAATATACCCGACTATAAAGGGGCATCGAGTAAAAATGTTAATTCATAAGTGGCGTGAGCCGCGCGTAAATTACCTTTCATGAGATTCTCACTTATCGTCGTATAAAATATTCTATTACATTTTGTACTAGTACGCAGATAGTTAAGTACTATTTAGAATTGTGAAATTTTCTGTAAACGTCAAAAGCTAACGTTAAAGGGTGCATGGCAGTTTAGATTATATAAAAGAATAGATGATAGTAAATTATATTATAATAAAAGTGTATACGCAAGCCTCTGAAGCACGCCCGACGGGTTTAAAAGCTTGAGGCGAAGCAGAGTACCTTTTAACGGAGCAGTGCTGTAAACGCGCTTATACACGTGTATTATATGCTATTTTTTATTGTACCTGGACCACAATGCGAAAATTGTAAGAAAATACTTCCCCATCGATGTGGAAGTGAAAGTAAATTGAAATCAGTTTTTCGATGTGTCATAAATTGTTGCGATAGAAACGGTTAATAATTATTGTTTCGTTGCTATTTAAATTTATTAAATATCACACGACTTTCCAACCTACAAAATGGAAACTAAAAGAAATGAAATAATTTTAATTAAATTTTTTTTAGGATAATTATGCAATCTCTTTTATAAGAAGTTCATAACGAAAACAGGCAACATTTTAAAAACATAATCAATAATCTGCCTGGATGAAGTTTAAAACTTCATGTCAGATAGAGATTAATAGACATAAATACATGTTAACGTTAAAAAAAATTCCTAAACCGCCCGCTTCTATAAAAATATCGGTAATACAGCTTCAGCATTTTCAATCACATTTATTTAATTTTTACTTTCATTTCGCTTTACATTAAAAAACTTTATAAAGAAAATGTATGTAAAATTAAATTTTCTTTAAAAAATATATCTAGACTTTTTTTTTAAATTAATCGTTACTCAGATAATAAAAACGTTTGAACTAACACTTAAATTCTACCTTAGGAATTTTTTTACCGCGTCATATCAAAAAATTGCATAGAACATAATTAAGGTCTATATCTAGGTTTTTTTATATCTTTGAAATATGCAGCTGTTTTGATAAAAACCAAAAACTTCCCATAATAAACCCCCCTCTCCGCCGCTCCCAAAATCTAACCAGCTCTAAGCCAAATGAAAACAAGATTAAATACAAAATTCTAGGTACGTAGGTATTTTCGTTCTGGAGTTATCGTGGATACTAACATACATCCAGACATGATGGCCGATCTTGGAGAAACTTGACTAAAAGTTGTAAAATGAGCTAATAAGTCGATTTAGTGATAGTGTTACGGTAAAAATGTTCACTAGGACAAGGTAAAAGATAAACCTGGTTTTTGCACGGCTAGCTCGGCGTGCGGGTGAGGGTCTATTGGGACAAAGCAGTCTCGTCTCCGTAGTTTACGCTATCTACCAAAGTCGAAATCGGGAAAATGTCACAATAGGTTCCGGTAGGCGCCAGGATATTCTAAAAGAACACACCAGGGTGTTCTAAAATGCGAATTAAACGACGGTACGTAGTGGTCCGAATACCCAACTTACCACACTTACCAAATCGTAACGCTCGTAGCTCCAGGTCTCCGCAATACTGCTTCACCTGAAAAGGCTTCAAAATCTGCACCTTAATCTGATCAACTTACCACCGTGCAGCAATATTCAAATTCAATACAAATCTCTAATGTTCCCCTTACGTTAAATTACTCCCTTAAACAAATCAACATAACACATACTAAACTGACTTCAATTCGGTTACAACACTTTTCTAAACTTGTAAATTACGTTACGTTAACTTAATCTGACAACAAAACAAAACAAAAAAAGAAACCAAAACTCCAACTTCTCTTAATAGAACTCGGCGACGCTTTTCTATTTGAGCAATATATCATCACCCTTTGTCAAGGCTTAATATTAAAATAATTACTCCAAAGTAGTAACTAAGATAAACATCTATTAATTCAAAATAATTAAATAAAACAATTAAAATTTAAACATGTCAATTTGGATATAATGGTAATCGTATCTTCTTAACTTTTACCTCATTGAATTCTGGCCAGTAGCAAAACTATCTTAAGCTAAATTGCATTCAAAGAAATTCTATAAACTTGAATTACGTCAGCACGTAAATCTTATATAAACTGAATAATGAAGGTAAGATTTTATTTACCTCCCTGCATAAAATATTAATGGTTTCAAGAACACCTTAAATAGCTACTAAATAGACAAAGGAAACTGTCAGAGAACGTTAACAAAATGAAACGCTAAATTAAAAAAAAATAATTGCTTCCAACAGGTTCCTCCGTTAACACACATGACATAAAATATTTCATATAAAACACAATCAAATTTTATTCTCAAAAGTCGCAAGATCAACAAGCAGAATATAAATTACATTACCTAGGTCACACAGGCAAATAGGAGATGATCCTTGCTCGGCGAAAGCGTCGTGTACGACTCGTGCAGTCCACGGAGTTACTGCTTGTCGACGATACGAAGCTGCCTTACCCCAGGTCTCTACCACGCATTCAACTTGCTTTTTAAATTAATTTCCAATAGTGCCTCGTAATTTATTGCAGCAGCATTAACTAGCTTAAATCACTTTAATAATTTCTTTTAACTCGAGGTTGTCAAGGTTCGACAAACAAAAGAAAACACTCAACAAATCGTTTTACACAGCATTAATATTAACTACGAACAGAACAATCCTAAACAGTATGTGTGTGGTTGGGCGATCGTTCACTACGTTCACTTAAAACTTAGGAAAGGGGTTCTCTAATTATATCTCGTTACTAACGAAAATTCAATAGTCCTCAGGTTCGCACTACAAAAAACACGAACCAAATTTCTATCATAAACGCACTCGAAGATGCCGTTCTTCTCCAATAAACTAACTTAAAGAGCGAGCCCGCTTGAAATGTTACTTCACAAAAAATACCCCAAACTTGGTTATAATCGACTAATCTTTCAAGTCTTCAACGCTCCTTAACTAACTTTCACTAGGAGGTCGCACAATAATGAAACCCCAATTCCGCTACTTCGAACGACTTCACCCACACGCACGACTTCACGCGTCAATAGCTTAGGACCGAGTCTCTTTCATTCAAAATTACTTTCTCGCCATATTAAAAAAACGTTCCCCTCCATACAAATTCATTCAAACAAACCAATCAACCATTTTAATTTTAAAATTTCTACCACCCTAAATTTACGATGATATCTCGACTGCAGGCGATGAAACTGCCACGTTTGCATTTTCCTTCGACCCGATACAGAAATGTTATTGCAAAGGTACCTACAACGAATCGCCCACCCATATTACATACATGGATGAAAACCAACATTCCGACTCTCCAATTGTTCCTCTACACGAATTCGACAGTACGGCACCAATGCGATAACAACGCTTCTTTGTAATGAAACTAGGTAACAAAACTAAACGAATTTATCTCAATAAAACTCCACATATGATTCGGGCAGTAAACTGAAGATTGTACTTAAAATTCCAAAAAACTACACTGACTTTTCTTAATGAAATTACGTAACTACACCAAAAAAAATACGAAATTCCTTAATGCACATTACACATTCCTAAAATTCCTTTACATACAGCGTGACCCCATTCAAGCAAAACATTCATTATCTACAGTAAGCTCTCAAACAAACAAAAATATACGGAATCTAACTTAAGTGAATAAAATTACAAACAAAATTACCCAATACGTATGCAGCGTGTTCAAAATACCCTGACAATAGTGAAAAAAAATCGATTACATATGTACGAGGGGCAGTTGTAATTTTCTCTAAATAGGCATGATAAGAGTAGATTAGAACAGAAATTTATTTTTCAATATAGTCCCTTGATGTTCAGTACAAGTATTACATCGTTTCAATAACATCTATAACCCATTATAAAAATATTCTTTTGGTTTGTTCGCAAAATGGCTTTCAACGGCCGCTATAAGTTCATCATCTACCTTAATTTTTTTCCGTTAGTGTTCTTTTGAAATCTGGAAACAAAAAATAGTCACTGGGAGCTAAATCTGGACTATAAGGTGGATGATCAATTTCTACAAAGCCACATTTAGCAACGGCAGCTTTTGAAAGTCTTGATTTATGCGCTAGTGCATTATCATGAAACAGCAGTACACTTCGCGTTAGATTTCCGCGTCTTTTCACATTAATAACATCACTAACTTCCATAATACTCTCCTGTGATTATACCGCCCTTCTTCAGATAATCAATCATTAAAATTCCTTGACAATCCCAAATAACAGTTGCCATTATTTTTCCTGCAGAAGGGGTGACTTTTTGGGAGGACTGGAACCCCCAATATGCCACTGCATCGACCCTTGTTTCGACTCTGGATCAAAATGATGGACCCAAGTTTCATCTCCGGTGATAAGTCGATTGTCTCCACAAAGCGCCAAATTCTTCACACTTCACCATTCGAGTAAGCATTTGAAAAGGCGTAAGCACTTGTGGAACCCATCTCGCACTGGCCTTTGTCGTGCCAAGGTAATCGTGCAAAATTCTGAAAACTGTGGCTTCTGAAACTCCTAATAAAGATGCTACTTGTCGCTTCTTTAATCTTGCATCTTCCAATACCAAACACTTGGGTTTTTTCAATAACATCCGAAGTGATCATGTCAACTGACCGACCTGGACGGGGATCATCATCTAGTGATTCTCGGCCGTGTTTAAATAATTTTGACCATTCACAAATAGTCGACTTGGAAGGGCAATTATCCCCGTATACAATCAAAATTTCTTCCCGAATAGCTATTGAAGATTTTCCTTGTTTTGTAAGAAACTTTATAACAACTCGATATTCAAGTTTGTGCATTTTGAGACGTTACAACACAAACTGACAAATATTTGAACTAATAATGCCGCAATTGTTTTGTTAATTGTCAAACACGTTACCATGGCATATGTGATTTAAAATCAATAAAATGAAAAATTACATTAACATAGTAAATTGCCTAGTCCGGGAATATAAAAACGACCCCTCGTATATGTAGGTTGGAAGGTAAAAATTCATTTTATTTAGCTGTGGTTAACGTATTTCCTTAGCAACATATTTCAGTGTGTAAACCGCATGCGTAAATAAACGTATACACTTAAGAATAATAAATGTAACAATTAAATAAATACGTTACCTATAGTATCTAATCCACAAGAAGGATGTACGCAAAAACCGGCAAGATTGATTACTGAACTCGTTAAGGAAAGCTTTCAAAGTTGTCCTGCTTTTTGAATTCTCCTTTAATGCTTTTTCAAAAAGTTTTATAGTTACCTAGATCCCTTTGAGCTAGTTATATTGTTCGGTTGAACTTTATTTCCTAAAATGGATTATGTTGCAATGAGATAAAAATGGAATTAATTTATTTTGCCTAGAATCGGTAAATTTATTTTTCAACATTAATTTGTGTTGATATAAAACTGTAGACATTCATCCATCGAAATATGCTCTATATCTTTCCTAAAATGTTAGTATTATTATATATTTAGTAAACCTAACGTAATACGATTGGAATGCATTATTTGCATGCTAATTGCATTACAATATCGCAAACATAGTTATGCTTAATTGAATGCTTTATGTGAATAGCTGGTGCTATGTTTACAAATGATTTTAGTGATTTAAATAAAATAATGAAAGTTAAATAAAAAAAACGTAAAACATTATAGTGTCCAAGTATGCATTTCTAAAAAATACTATTAAACATTCTTTAATTTATATTTTTCAACAATCTAACCCATTTTTTTTACTTATACATATCACATCAGTATTATAAGCTCAGTTTGATATTTAGAATTGCAAAATATGTGGATTCAAATACAGGGCCACGCAAAAACGATTTAAGCGGTGTAAAATAGGTACTGTCGATTTGTTACTTCACTTATCAACACAAAAACTGGACAGGGAGATTTTAAGGGTTGTCAAGTACTCGATATGTGCTCCACGAGAAACTTTACACACTTCAACTCTGTAATCCAAATCGTTCCATAATCGACATAAAATCGAAATGAGGTGCTGCACCATCCTCTTGGTCGATGAAGCATCCTCTATCGGTCTTCAATTGTGGCAAGAACTAATGCTCCAACATGTCCAGGTAGATGGTCACTGTAATGGATTTTGCATGGAAAAAGAAGGCACAGTAAACTTGCACATTGTGCCTCTTCACTTTATGAGTCAAGAAAGTTTCTATCTCACCTCTAAAAACAAGTTTATTTCAACAAAACTTATCATCTTCTATACGTTCCTGTAAAATTGCACAAAACGCATACTGTTCCTCATTCTCATTGGGTAACAATGCTTGTAGGAAGTGCAAATTATATGATATACGATACATTGTATACTCTAGTTGTCCAAAGTACAATAGATATTCCACAGTCAAGAGTGGGGACAGTGAAAAATAAAAATGTTGCCAAAAACTTATATTTCCGCACCAAATTTCCTGGGGAGGCGGCAAAATAGGTTTCCTTAATGAGCTAAATACCGTGGTCCATGCGTCTTGGTCAGTATTAGAGCCGAATGCTTCGTTTGGGTAGCGTGAAAGTGTATTGTCTCGATTACCAAAAGCTATGTGCCCCTTGAGTGTTTGCTGACGTGTAGGGCGATTGTTCCTTAAAATCTATAGTTATGCACCATTTTATTTATAGTCGTAGAAAAATGAATTCCCCGATAACCATAAGCCAAACTATGTGACCTTTGAGTATTGGACAGCGTTTGGACTGAATGTTGCCTATATGCCTACACGTTGTCTCTATTTATACACCAATTTTGTTGGGAACGGGTCAAAATAAATTGTTTTGATGACCGAGAGCCAAATTCTGTAGTTTATGAGCGTTGATTAGCATTTGGGCCAAACTTTGCTTCTACACGTGTGACGGTTTCAGAAGTACGAAATTGACATTCTAAACGTGTCACAGACTATACTTTTTCTACGTCTACCTATAAATTAAGTTCAATCTCAGATGTAATTTAAGGAAAATCGAAGCATAAATACTTTCTTCCATTTTAAAATACTGTAAACGTATGTATACTATAGGTTTTAGTATATTCTCCATATGTCCGATAGTTATGTCTTACCACGTAATCATTTGATTCTGTTTCTTTAAAATAACATTTATTCAATAGTTAAATTAGGATATATTGTATACTGAGTGTAATAAATTCATCTTAATAATCCTACAAATAGTACACAATTATTTTTATGCAAAGACATTTGCCAATATAGTTAATTTTTATTTGTCTTTAAACCACAAAATCAAAATATCTGGTATGGAACAATAGACTACCTTTCAACCTATAAAGTGGAAATTAAAAGAAATGAAATAATGCATTTTTTTAGCATAATTATGAAACCTCTATTGTAGTATGTTCATAATGAAAAGGGCAACCATAATTTATCTCCGATTGTGCACCGACAAAAAACCCATGACAAAACAGCCCCGTCAAAATATCCCCGACAAACACCCCAAATCCAAAACAGCTCCCGTCGAAATCGCCAATACAGCTCGCTTCAAGGTATCCAGAAAAATATAGCTAGTTTTACAGTAACTCCATAAAAACAGAAGAATAGGAATATAGTATGATAAATAGTTAATCAAAGTACTGTGGTGTTCGAATAATTTTCCGCTAATGCACTTATTCAACGATTTAATAGCACATATTTGTTTTTGGATCCTGTGTGTCGAAATCCTGCGTCAAATCGTGCTATTTTGATCTCAACCATCTCCTGTTCTTTGCGAAAATGGTCAATGAGTTTGTATGCTGATTGATGATGCCAATCAACGATCTGCCGAAAGGCACGATGCCATCCTTCAACGGAATTGTTTGTCCTAGGTAGTCCATCAATAACGCGATCGTAAATATTCCATAGGCGAATAGCGAATCGGGGCTTTACTCGACGGTTGCGCCTTAATCTGCGTATGTAATTATCTTCCTAATAATCAATGATGCTATCCATTTCATTAGGGCAACTATCAACAAAATCTTCAAAAGCAACTATTTCGTCATTAGCCGGAACAAAGCTTAGAGCTAAAAATATTGTTATGTGTGCATATTTTCATCGGTTAGATAATTTTCAATTAAATTAAGGTGTTTAACGTTTCACCATAGACACTGCCCTAAGACAAAAATGTCTGTACCATTAAACACTTGCAATATAGGATGATAAGTTAATTTTAATTCTGGAATTCTGGAATACACGCACATATGACCCTTCACTTTTGTCTTTTAAATGAACGTAAACCATCAGAACTCAACTGTTGTCGATTAACGAGTGAACAGTAAAAACAATTCGGGCGCAACTTAAAATGCACCGTCAAAGAACCAGTGGCGTTGCTGTTCCAACAGTGAAATCTCTAAATCTCTAAATCATTAACGTTAGAAGCTTTCCTAAGAGTCATACACGGAAAAACTGAAATCGTTGTAACAGCAAGGTCGTATAACTCGCAATTTACTATTAAAGTAACTCACAGCAAGAAGGTAATCGAAGCTACTTTATCGTCTAAATTTATACGGTCAATACTATGAGAAAAAGTCACATGTAATCTTACATAGAATAACGAAATAATACGCTCAAGGTTCATTAACACTAAATATATTATAATAATATGAAAAAATAAACAATCAGAATGTTATCCAATCACAAATAAATTTACTTCCGGAAGGAAGTATAGCGCGACCTTTCTTACGTAAAATTTTAAATATTAAATGTAAACGTCGTGATGAAACTTGGAAGGTTCAGAATTCCTAAAATCATCTAACTTAATATCTTAATTTTAGTTACCACCTTATCGGTATAATGATAATGTAGAAAACATAAATTTTCGAGATTTTCGTGTATTTTATGTACACAAAATATATTGTTGCGATATATTTACAACAACCTTTTCTGTCTGTACAATCTGTGGGTGCTTTGTGATGTACTTTCTCGATGAAAAACAAATTTGCCAAAAAATGGAATAACACAATCTGCTTCAAAAATTAGGAATGCGATTACTCCTCAATCGAAACGAAAATGTACATTCCTACAATCCACACAATGTGAACGGGGTGATTCCTCACGGTATCTTTAAATAACCCGGGTAGAACACAGGTAAACTCTGTGCACCCGATAACTACGTAACTCGCCCAACAACTTCTGACCTGTTCTGGTCACAGCCTAACTTTAACTAACTAATCTAAATCCCTTTCCCCACTAAAATCACGGCATCTCTTTAACCACCACACTAAAAAATGTTCCATACTGAACTGCACAATGGACCAGGACAAAACAGACCTGATATCTAGAATAGAGATGCAAATATCCTATTTTTCAATAAGAAACGCTATTACTCAACTAAACCCTCAATACTCTTCCCATTAACAACTTTATTCAAAATGAACTGGTCATCTACAAGATACCAAGAATTATTCAACGCTTGGCAGACTTGCGGAATAAGCAAGATAAGAAAAACAAATTTGAACGGCGAGAACACATATTTTATTTCATAAATCTCTCTTCAACCGTAACGCAATTTAATTCCCTTTCTCGAAACTGCGATAACAAACTTTACCATAAAAATCACGGTAATCTAACATTAATTTAAAATCCTACATATGATAACCAAATATACTAATATTAAAAAAAATTCTACAACAATTTCATCCACACGTGACAACGCACGTACACGCACACGCATGCACACATCCGATCTTAGTTAAAAGTAAAGGAAGTGATCTCTACATGTAGGTTGGAAGGTAAATATAGTTAGGTTCGTGGCTAATGTGCTTTATTATTTGAGGTCCAAAAAATTGTGTATACATGATTATAAATAAAGTAGTAATTTTTGTATGTAAAGAAAGAGCGCATTTAAGAAACTAGAAATACTTAGGTCAAGTTCTCACAATTCTCCTCTCGCAATATGGGAAGAGTCCAATATACATTTCGAAAAACATTTATCATGAACGCTGACCGACACTCATTGACCACAAAATTTAGCACATGATCAATGAGAGAATCCATGTTGCCCTCAACAGAAAACTGGTGTTTCAACATAGATTTTGGGCAAAACACTCGAGGGTCTTCATCATCGAAACATAGAATTTTACTACGACCCCAACAGAATCGGTATATAAATACAGAGTTTGGGCAATATTCCGACCAAGACTCATACACTGCACAATTGACCCTTAGTAATCGAAACAATCCATTTTGACGTATCTCTAACTACGAAATTGGTGTATCGAAATAGATGTTGGGCAATTTTGTCGTTATTCTAACCAACAATCAAGGTGACGGAATCAGCTCTTGGTGGCGTCAATCCATTTTACCATAACCCCAACTAAATTGGTGTGTATATAGACCTTGAGCAGTATTCGGCTCAACTACTGACTATTGACAATTTAGCTCTTGGCCATCGATCAAATTTAATTTACCGCGTCCTCACAAGAAATTGGTATATCAACATAGATCGTGGGAAAAAAATTAGCGAAAATACTAACCAAAATCCATGAGTCACGAAATACAGCTCGAGTCATCGAGGTAATCAAATACACCGTAACCCCAACAAAATTGGTGAATAAATATAGCTTTCGATCAACGTTTGGCCCAAATGCTGAGTAACACTGATAGACCGTAGAATTTAGCTCTTGGTCATCCCAACAGAATTGGGTAACTAACTTGAATTTTGGGAAAAATGCAGTCCAAATACTGACCAACACTCGTGGTTCACACAGTTGTGCTTTTGGTCATAGTATCACTTAATTTCTGCACGACACCAACGAAATTGGTGCATAAATACAGATTTTGAGCAACATTCTTATCTTTCGCTGTCCCATTCTGAATTTGGGGGTATCTGCGGCGCTTTTGACAACTAGAGTACATAAGGTATGGTCAAGCAAAAATAATACGTAGGATTGGTGGTTTAGGGATCGTGTTATATATTGCACAAGAAGGCGCACTCATCTTTTAATATTGTGCACGCACCAAACGGCCTTATGATTGTATTATTGTGGAAGCGACATAATAAGGAGGAAAGTGAGACAGTTGATCTTTTCTGTGCACGTTTAAATTTTTTACTCGTTTTTTACACCGTTTTAGTATATGGTTAAGATTTGCACTATGGAAGGAATTTTTCACTTTTGTAAAAGCGAAATAATAGGAAAACAAACAGACTTGCTCTGATTTTCTGACAGAAATGGAGGTATAAAATGATCTAGCTTATTCTGTAGCAAAATTAATGCAAAAAAACAGAACTTTGCCGTTTAGGATTAATTGTTTAAAACATATTTTACTAATCACGAGAGAATACCGTCTTTATACTCGGATGTGTAAAATTATTGGGACACAATAATGTTAGAAATGTGATTTAAATGTATAGTTACTAGATATATATGAAATTTTGCGTATGTCTATTAGCCTAAAGGAAGTTCTATTGATTCCCTATGTGGCAACGCTGCTAGACGTAGTAATGGATACACGGACGCAACGGCATATTTAATTGGGTACCCTACAATAAGAAATTGAAAACATCTATATTCAGGTATTGTGGAAAAATACGACATACATGATCTACTTTTCTTAAAATACTTCTCGCTTCCTCATAGAACAAGGCAAATCAATCCATTTTTTGAAGAGCACAATATTACGCACATGGATTGGCCAGCGAACTCTCCCGATCTTAATTCCATAGAGAACGTATGGGATTACCTGAAAAGGTTGATAAGGTCACGAGTAGTGGATCCAGACAATCATCATCAGCTCCGAACTGCTGTTTTGGAGGAAGGGCCAAATATTCCTCAGTATTACATTCGGGATTTGATTTCCAGCATGCCAAATCGACGTTGCCAAGAGGTCATAAGAGCAAGAGGAGGTCCCACGCATTATTAATCTTTAAGTGTTTGGTTATCGCTTCTTTCCGGAGTAAACTTTTCTGTAATACTAAAATAAAGATTTTGTTATTTTTCTATTAAAACATTTGAAATTCGTTATTTAAGTTGTATTATTTTAATTCTTCGCCCTAAAAGTGTTTCCGAGAACCATATGCTATCAATTAAGCAGGAAGGTGTTGCTCAAAAAGTAGTAATATGTTATTTATATATGTTCTTGTAAGTCTTCGAAAAACATGGAATATTCTATATATCTCGGTAAATATTTATCTTATTAAAACACGCCAGAAATAAAAGTTGTCTAATATTTAGTTCTTCATTACAGGAAGATATTTAGTTAGTGGCTTCTTAAAAAACAAAGACGAATATCACTACAACTTTTTTAAATGACAAGGTACTATATTGTACTCATCTGATAGTGATGTTTTTCTCTTTTACTGATATAAAACTTTAAGAAGAAAAATCGAAAAAGTGGTCGTAGAGTGATGTTAAGTTTATTACGCAATCTACAATACTAACATAATAACCGAACTAATCTGAAATAACTCTAATAAGTTTATTTTTAAGTTAATATTAATCTGAACACAACAAAAACAAAGGAAAGTACAATAAATGTTCAAATTGAGCACCGTTCATAGCCTGACAGTGATAAATTCTACTTTGAAATTCATCAATCGCATTTGAAACTGCTCCACGTCTCATGGCTCCTTTGTACGAATACGATTTTTTAAGCTCTCAAAGTCTCCCGGCCTATTTACGTAAACCTCACTTTTAAGGTCGCCCCGAAGGAAGAAATCTAGCGGACTTAAATCTGGTGACCAAGATGCCCATTCTACTAGACCTCTTCTGCCTATCCAACGATTTGGAAAGGTATCATTAAGGTACCGCGGACATTAATCCCATAATGTGGAGGGGTCTCGTCTTACTGGAATCATACTCCGTCGTGGGGTATATCCGGGTCGTCTTCATTTGGGTATAAAACAGCTAACGCAGGAACTACCTCGAATAGTAGAAAATTTAGAAAAACGGCCGTTAATTGCCCTCAAAAAGATAAGGTACCAAAATCTGGTTTCCCAACATTCCTGCTCACACATTACCTTTCTGCTGGTACTTCGTGTGTCCTTCTATACACCAGTATCATGTGTTCTGCTTATTAACTGTGCCGTTTACGCAAAACGTTGCCTCTTCAGTAAACAGAATATTTTTGTGAAAATTTGCATTGCCTTCAAGTTGGTGGATTATCTCTTCAAACAATTCCAATCTGCGATACAAGTCGTCTGCCAATAACTCCTGAACTACACACGCTTTGTATGGGTCCCAGGTTTCCTTTTTTAGGACGCTATGTAGAGTGGATTTTCTTGTATTACAGTCTCGCGCAATTTGGCTAACGGAAACATGTAGATTTTCTACGATGGCCAACATCACATTTACACTTTCTTCATTACTTAAAGCTCGTTTTTGGCAAACCTTTAACACAGCCCGTATCTTGAAATTTGTGCCCAATTTTACTTACAGTTGAATGCGTAATGTGAAATTTGGGGCACAAATTGTTAAACAAATTGCAAACTTCTGTCTGCGTCCTCCTTCTTTCTCCATACCCCAGCATCATTAAAACTTCAGAACGTTGCCTTTCGAGTAAATGGGCCATTTCAGTTTACTTCAAAAGCGTATTTCACTCACAAATTGATGTTAACCAATGTAAATAAATAACTTTTCAATTCAAGTTCACGTACTACCTTGACATTCTAAGGTGCAAACAATTAAAAGCAGTCATAGGTATCTAGATTAATGACTATTAAAATAAACTTATCATCACTCTACCATCATTTTATCGCTTTTTCAGTAAAGGTATTAAAATTTTATATCATTGAGAAGAGAAAAAACATCTTTATCAAATGAGTACAATATAGGGATACCCCTGTCATTTAAAAAAAATGTAGTGATATTCGCTGCTCCTTTGTTTTTTAAGAAACCAGTAACTAAATATCTTCCTGTAATGAAGAATTAAATAGTGGACAACTTTTATTTCAGACATTTTTTGATAAAATAAAGATTTACCAAGAAAAATATTACATACTTTTCGAACACCCTGTACACACACATATATATATATATATATATATATATATATATATATATATATATATATATATATATATATAATAAAGCTTATTTTATGGTACTTCCATCAAACACTAAAACACTATTTTTAAACTTGCATATATTTCGATCATACGTTTGGTCTTCTTCAGCGCAAATTACAACAAAAAAATCACATCAATCAATTAAAACATTGAGGTAACTTTTCCAAATCGATTTTAGTATTACATACTGTTAATTTTTATACATCATTTCGAAAAGTATCGTGTAGTAAAATTTTTTCTGTCTAAAATTTTCACCCAAAGCTTAAATTTACAGTAGAAATTGAAAACAATAACATATCATGGTTATTAGGAACCAAAACGAAATAAAAATTGATTGGTATCAAAAACCTACACACAGCTAGAGATATCATCCACTTCAAACTAAATTAAATGTAGTTAGCAACAAAATTGATAAATGCTTGAAAATTTCAGACCCCATTTTTATAAAAAAAAACGAATACAGCAAATTATAAGATCTTTTAAGAAAAACAATTATTCTGTATAAGTAATATTAGATATCGTCAAAAAAAGAGTTAATTGTTTTTATAATAATTTTAAAACAGACAAATCTAATCAAAGTTATGGGTATATTTCAATCCCTTACACGAATAAAAAATCTTTAATTTAAAAATCTTTAGTTAAATATGAAATGAAACCAGCGCTTGAGTCAGAAAATAAAGGCTCTAGATTATTGTCAAAATTAAAATCTGTTCCACCGTGTAATCAAAAAACAAATACTATTTTCCAAATTTCTTGTAATAATTGTCAAAAAATATATATTGGAACCACAATGCAACTTTTAAAAAATGGTATTGTACAACACAAATCTGATGTGAAAATTAAACCAAAAAGTACTGCTTTGGCCAAACATTCTGTAGAAAAAGGTCACTTATTTGATTATAAAAACACTAAAATTTTAGACATAGAAAAAATTTTTACTAAACGATTACTTTTGGAAATGATGTATATAAAAATTAACAATGATGCAGTATATAACAGTAAAATCGGTTTGGAAAAGTTACTTCAATGTTATAATTATACTTTAGAAAATTTGTAGAAGGTGTGTAGTAGTGTAATAGTCTGCGTAACGTTTTTGACATTGATATTGTAGCGTAAATTAGTTTTTTGTAAAAAGTTTATGGGATTTTTTTGGTGTAATTTGCACTGAAAAAGATCAAACATATGATCGAAATATATGCAAGTTTAAAAAGTGTTTTATTTTTTGATGGAAGTACCATCAATAAGCTTTATTATATAATTTCTGAAAGCCAAATAGTTTTCTATTCAATAATATATATATATATATATATATATATATATATATATATATATATATGGCAATTTATATAACAAAATTTTACATTCCAATAACTTATTGTCTATGTTACTGCCACTTACCATCTTACATACAGTAATTTTATTTTTAATAATTATTTGGGTTATGTACTTTAAAATTGCACTGCAGCCCCATGGATCACTTAATTTTTCTAACTATCAGTCCTTAACAACTCTCTTAATTTTATGTAGAGTTGGGCCGGTGATTCATTTTTTATTAATAATATTTATTTTGTTCAATACAGGAGAATCTTTAACACATTATCATATTCAGTGTTAGGTACTATATTATTACAAGTTTTTATTATGAACGAATAAGTTCATAATACTCTAGCAAAGTACAGGTCGTAGGTTCAAATCCTACTCGAGGTAAACTTTTTATTTATGTATTTAATAAAATTAATAATAATTTTTAATTTTTAATTTAGGTACTATATGTTTCAAAAAATTATTAAAAGCTTAGTCTAAATATTAACAATCACAGCAAGTCTCATGTTACGTAGTGCAGAGTTGTCCAGTTAACCTCTATAGCAAATTGATTGATCCAATATGCAACAATCTCACACAGTGAATTAACGTAGTCATTCAAATCACAATTAAAAGACAATATATTTGCACAGAAATCTGAGTTTAAAATAACTGGATTATATAATTTAGGTATAACATCAAAATTACAAGACTTTTCTTGTCTGTTGGCTTAAATTTCATTGTTCCACTTATAAAATGACCGTTTAACTACATATTTAAAAACTTACAAAACGTTACAGACATAATATTTAAAGGTTACAGAAACTTCACCATAGACTCCTACAACCACGAAATTTCCTGTCGAGTAAACGGTTTTATCCTCATCTGAGGAAAGACTCATCGTTGTAGATGGTAGTTAAAAGATTCTTTACTTTTACAAATCAAATCATTCTTCGCCTTTGTATTCTTCATGCACTAGATTTTTTCTTTTCCCTATCTTCTAATAATCTAGCCGCTTCATCAAAATGGTTTTTAGTAGGAGTGTCAGTTAGAATCACTGATTTAGTTTTCTTAGTTCGTTTTCTTTGTAGAACAAATTTTCTCTGATGGAGTAACGCGGTTAGTAGTATAGCCATTGATATAAATTTTTTCAGAAAGCTGAGCGTTTACCAACAGTTGAAGTAAAATACAAATTAGTTCTGCCATCAAATAGGTTAGTATAAAATCTTCAAGTCCAAGTATGTCTCTATTTGCTCTACTTGCTTTAAAACCAGTCCAAACATTTCGGGCGAAACGAAGGAGAAGCCTCCGCCAAGTAATCCAGCATCGTAGCTTGTGATTGATGTATTTGCCAAATAACCACGTGTTATAAAATTTCTTAAAAGTAGCAAAAGAACTGGTAAAAACAACTTACTATTGGCAATTAGCATATTTACATTTTTTTGCGGTTATGCCGTAATGCTGCCGCGCGCTGTAGTAATATAGTTGGCAAGTGATTTTTACTCATTCGATGGCCTACAATTTGCAATGTTAATCTTACAAGTTTTTTATAAGGTTAACTGAGCCACACACGCACGCACGCACGCAAACATACACACACGTGTTAATAAATAATAATAATAATAATAATAATAATAATAATAATAATAATAATAATAATAATAATAATAATAATAATTTTTTTTTTTCTGTTCGTTTATGGGCATCGACTACAGTGGTCATTAGCCCGATCACATATAGAAAACGGCTCAAAAATACTATTATTAGAATACCACAAAAAACAAATAAATAAAAAAGAACAGTAACAAATAACAAAAAGAGAACTTTACAAAATAAATTAATGTATATCTAAAATGGTAAGTTTAAATTTTGTAGTATAAGTCACAGACCCTGAGGAATCGGATTACATTCCTTAATCTGTCTGGTTCGGACAATAGATTACTGAGGTCGTCATTAATGTCATACAACTGTCTCGCTGGCCCGAAAATTGGGCAATCAACAAGAACGTGCTGGACGGAAAATTGGGTATGACAGTTGTTGCACATTGATGGGTTTTGACGTGTTAATCTGTGACCATGACTCAAAAATGTATATCCAAGCCTAAGACGTCGAATTTTGACATGTTCCTGTCTAGAGAAATTTTCAGTCAGGTTGAACTTCTTAACTGAGGTCTTAATGTTGTGTAGGTGGTTACCGAGTAAATCCCATTCCGCTTGCCAGATTTCCATGATCTTACTGTATGCAGAACTTCTGACATCAGTGTGCTTCATAACATGCGCCTCCACATCATCCCGCTCCGCCGCAAAACGTGCTGCCTCATCAGCTAGATCGTTACCTCTAAGACCAGTATGACTTGGAACCCAAATAAATCTTACAATTATGCCCTGTTCTGCTAGAGAGAGCAAGAGTGATAAAATCATCTGAAGGAGAGTATCATTACTGTAGGGGTTAGTGAGAGAAGTTAGAACGCTGAGTGAATCTGAAGCAATAATGAAGTGGCTAGGACGTGATGCGAAAGAACAAATAAGCAGTGCCTGCCACAAAGCGTACTGTTCTGCAGTGTAAACTGAAGCGTCTGGTGACAGCGACCAAGAATGGGCAGTATCATCTACGACAACTGCAGCTCCCACTCCGTGGTTAGTTTTAGAACCATCGGTGTATAGAATTTTCGCTCCCGTGTAGCTATCAAGAATTGAGAGAAAACTCCTATGGAATAAGGACGCTGGCGTGGCATGCTTGTCGTACTGAGCAAGGTCCAGTATGACTTCATGTCGAGGAATGTTCCATGGAGGTGCTTCAATGAATCCCAGTGGTAGTACAGCTGGAATCTGATAGTTCAATTCAGTTAACAAGTTTCGTGCTCGGATACTTAACGGATTGTGTAGGGCCTGTGACGTTATATTGGATTTAAAAATTATATTAAAATTCCTATGGTTATACTGTGCACTCAGTCGACATAAATAAGACAAGATTACTGTCTTTCTTCTAATGTGAAGAGGGGCTAGTCCGGATTCAACACAGAGACTTGCAGAGGATGTGCCTGGTAGGGCTCCTAGACAAATTCTAATACCCAAGTGATGAACCGGATCAAGCATTTTGAGAATGCTGTTGGATGCAGAAGAGTACACTATAGAACCGTAATCTATTTTAGATAAAATAAGTGAACGATATATCTGGAGGAGCATAGAGATTCGGCACCCCACTTGGTGCCAGCCAGGACTCTAATGATATTCATCGACTTAAGACAAGTAGTTTTGAGCTCTTTCACGTGTGCCGCCCAAGTAAGTTTTGGGTCTAAAATGAGTCCAAGAAATCTGATCTTATCCTTAACTTGGATGAAGTCCCCTTTAAGGCGAATCATTGGTCCAAAGTGGGGCCGACGTAATCTGCAGAAGTGCATACATTGCGTCTTTTCCGTTGAGAATTGGTAACCGAGAGATTCTGCATTTCTAATGACCTGATTTATCGCAGTTTGCAGATGTTTATTGATCTCGCCCATTCGATCAGCACCATAGAATATGCTAAGATCATCGACATATTGGCAGATTCCGATTCTTCTATCTATATTCCGCACCAAGTCATTAACCGCGATGAGAAATAACGTAACACTCAAGGTAGAACCTTGAGGTACACCATTCTCTAATATCCTGACGGAAGACAAAGTTGTTCCAATTCTCACCTTAAATCGACGATCTCGCAAAAAGATGCAATAAGAAGAGGAGATTTCCTCTAAAACCCCACTTATGCATTTTATGTAGTATATGGTAGCGCCAAGTCATGTCATAAGCTTTGTTAAGGTCAAAAAATACTGCAACCAAATGTTCCCGTTTTCTAAAAGTTGTTTGGATGGCATGTTCTAAGTAAACTATCTGGTCGGTGGTTGAACGGAATTTACGGAAACCCGACTGGCTATCCGAAAGGAGCCCACCGGATTCCAGCAGCCATACAAGTCGGTTATTAACCATTCTCTCTAGAAGTTTACCCAGAGTTGAAGTCAAACTTATAGGTCTATAGCTAGACGAAATTAACGGATCTTTGCCAATCTTTAGAATCGGAATGACGATAGCCTCCTTCCATGCATAAGGGTAAGTGCCTTCATGCCAAATTCTGTTATATACTGAGAGTAGGTAGAGTTTAAAATCTGAAGTCAGGTTACACAGCATAATATTGGTGATAGAGTCAGGGCCAGGAGCAGACGATTTTAAAGATGATAGTGCCGAATCTAATTCAGTCAGGTTGAAAGGAACGTTATAAGGCAGAGTTTCATCCGTCTTAAAATGCACGACTTGTTCCTTTGTACGCTTGACTCTGAGGAAACTAGCGTCATAGTTTGACGAACTACTTGAACTTTCAAATTGGTCTGCAATTAGATCAGCAATAATCTGAGGGTTACAGGTAATTACCTCATCCTCATACTTGAGGTACCCGATGGGAGGATTATATCCTCTTCCTGAGACACGCCTAACTCTATTCCAACATTCCTGGGATGTTGTATCTGATGAGATTCCAGATACGTAGTTAGACCAAGAGGTTCTCTTACTCTCAAGCGTTATACGACGGGCTTTTGCACGGGCTTTTTTGAACAATATAAAGTTCTCGTTATTGGGATATCGTTTGCAGCGATTGAATGCAGCTTTTTTGATCTTTATGGCATTTTTCACTTCAGTATTCCACCAAGGAACTCTTTTCTGGTAATGTGCTCCTCCAGATTTAGGTATAGACATTTCAGCAGATGTTAAAATTGAATTTGTGATATTTTCTACATCCTGTTCAAGGGAATCGCTGTGTGTTACTACTCGCAGATAATCTCTAAAAGCGGCCCAGTCAGCTTTTCTAACAAGCCACCGCTGTGGGCAAGCTTGCACTGGGATATGAGTATCTGTAGTGATCACTATAGGGAAGTGATCACTACCATGAAGATCGTCAAGAGCTTTCCACTGAAGCCTATGCGATATACGGGAAGATGCGATGCTGAGATCTATTCGCGAAAAGGAATTTGATCGCGCGTTAAAGTAAGTCGGTGATCCATCATTCAATAACACTAGGTCTGGTGAATGTAGAATGTATTCAACCATACGTCCTTGTTGATCTTTGGGATGTGAACCCCAGAGTTCATTGTGTGCATTGAAATCACCGAGGAGAAGAAACGGAGTTGGGAGCTGTCTGATTACATCTTGTAGCTCCTGAGTTTGCCAGTTGCCATCTGGTAGGTAAATGCTACAAACAGTTAAAGTAATTGGAGCAGACAGCCGTGCAGCCACAACTTGTAGGTTTGAATTAATACGAACAAGTTCAGATGGCAGATCATCTCTCACAAGAACAGCTACACCTCCTCTTCTTCGGATCAGCGGCACAGCATCATTCCTATATATCTTATAGCTTCTAAGAGAATAACGTTGTCCAGGAATAAAATGTGTTTCCTGTAGTGCTACACACAAAGGCTTATGTTCTACTAGCAGTAACTTGAACGAGCAGTAATTATAAACACAGCCATGGATATTCCATTGGAGAATATTATCCATTGAGCAGATGTATGAAAAAATTATCACGGTTTAGGTTTCCGCGCCCGACCTTTCTCCCATCCTCTGCCTCGTTTTTTAACTATTTTAATAGGGTCTGAGGAGGCAGACTGCCTCTCGTCAGAGTTAGTATCGACCGATGTCCTTCGCTTTCTCTTTTCAGATTCAGACGCAGTTATGCTTAAGATACTCTCAAGGCTTTCTTGTCTCGTTATGGTAGGGCGTTGAGGTGACCCTTCCAGTGTCGTAATAACAGGTTCTTTAAAACTTTCCTTTGTTACGAAGACAGCTTTCATTGCAGATACAAGTAACGGGGTGATTTCCTTAACCAAGGTGGATGCATCTAACGTAGATGCAGGTAGGGAGGCTACCGAAGCATAAGACCTATTGTAAGTTGGTGTTCTTACAACAACACGAGCACGCGCTTCTCCATAAGGTATATTTTCTTTTACCTTCAGCTCCTGTATTGCAGCTTCTTCTTTGTACTTGGGACAATCTCTAGATCTAGCACTGTGATTTCCCTGACAATTCACACAAAGTACCGGTTCCTCACATTGTTTACCTTCGTGAAATGGTTTTCCACAGCTACACACCTGTGAGGAATTACATTTCAGAGAGGTATGTCCAAACTTCTGGCACCTAAAGCACCTGAGTGGTGCAGGGACATATAACCTGACTTTCAACCTATAGAAGGCCACTTTAACAAATTCCGGTAGTTTAGCCGTGTTGAAGGTCAAGACGTGATTCGCTGTGTCCACCATCTTGCTATCTACCTTAGACTTGATACGTCTAACTTCCAATACTCCCTGATCTGAAAGTTCGGTCTTTATCTCATCTACATCACAATTAAGAAGATCTCTACAAAATATAACACCACGCGATATATTCATCGTTCGGTGTGGAAAAACTTCAATATCAAAATCGCCAAGTCTTGTAAGTCTAAGTAATCGAGAAGATTGAGGATGTGTTCTCGTTTCTACAAGCAATCCCTCTTTGATCTTACGAACGGACCTTAATTCTCCAATTACCCCAAAAAGCAGTTTGTTTAGAATAAATGGGCTTATTCTATCAAAATCTCCATCAATTCTTTTAATGATCAGGAACCGCGGACTAGCCAACTTTTCCTGACTCATATCTTGGTTTTTTGATGAGGTTTTCTCCTCAGGTTCTGTCACTGTCGAACCAGACAGGCCTGAATATGCAGGTAGAGGCTCCCCAAGAAGTTTTGGTTGTGAATACATAAAATTCCCACGAGTATGGTCCGAAAAGAAGTCCGCCGTGGCAGAGCGTCCAGTACCACGGTAAGGCTAATTACTACCGGAGGTCGCCAGGTATCCGGAGCGCACCGTTAGCGACTGTCTCAAGTGCAGCCATGCACTCCTCGGCACGGTGCCAACACCTTGAGTTACTGATTTGGTAGCGCAGTTTACTCTGCCCAAAAATCGTTAATCAAAAAACAAAGCCAAGTCGTCAACCAAAAGGATCCAGGGGCCCGTTAGCACCGTCATAGGGTAAAACTACCCTCAGGTGAGCCCCCACCACGACAAGGTGGGCCCATGGGAGGAATAATAATAATAATAATAATAATAATAATAATAATAATAATAATAATAATAATAATAATAATAATAATAATAATAATAATAATAATAATAATAATAATAATAATAATAATAATAATAATAATAATAATAATAATAATAATAATAATAACACAAAAGACAGTGGCTACAATATAACACCAACGCAAGAAAGTCTAAGCCATCTGTTGTATATGGATGATATCAAACTTTTATCCAATACAAACGCAGGTCTCAGAAGACTACTTCGAACAGTAGAACAGTTTTCAACGGATATTAAAATGAACTTTGGCCTAAATAAATGCAAAACAAACCATTTACGTAAAGGAGTATGGTGCCAAATAGAGGACTATATATTGTTACAAAGAACTGGTGAAGGAAGTATAACTTCAATGAACAGGCATGAGTCATATAAATATCTAGGTATTTTACAATCACAAGGCATCGACAAGAATGAAATGAAAAACAACTGATTGAAAAGTTTAAACAACGATTGAATGCCATACTTAAATCCCAGCTGTCTTCTTTAAATAAATCTAAAGCAACAAATTCCTTTGCAATACCTGCCATTAGTTATAGTTTTGGTATTATTAAATGGACTCCTACAGATATAGATGAGCTTAACAGACTAATAAGAACAAGTTACACAAAATATCGTGCACACCACCCAAAAGCATGTAAAGAACGTTTTCACCTACCTAGAATCATGGGAGGCCGAGGTATAGTAGATCTACGTATAACACTTAAGAACCAGATAACACACCTACGCTCATATTTTTACAAAAAGGCTGAAACATCAAGTCTATACAACTCTATTGTAAACATGGATAAAAACTTAACACCCTTAAACCTCAACAATAAACAGTATCAACCGGATGTCGATTACTCGATCACATATCTTAGAAATAAATGGCTACAAAAAGAATTGCATGGAAGATATGCCAATTTCTTAGAACAAGATAACATTAACAAACAAGCATCTGTGTCATGGTTAAAACAAGGAAACATCTTTTCGGAAACATAAGGTTTTATATACGTGATACAAGACCAAGTTATGTCCACTAGATCATATTTGAAATATATTGTAAAAGATGTCAGTATTACCAGTACCAAATGTCGAATGTGTGGAGTTGGTAATGAAAACATAGAACACATAATCAGCAGTTGTCAAACCCTAGCACCTAAAGAATATACAAATAGGCACAACAATGTAGGGAAGATCTTACATATGGAACTTAGTTTAAAATACAAGTTTACTGAACAAAAAACCCCTTATTACATGTATGCCCCACAATCAGTAATGGAAAACGAAATATGTAAATTGTACTGGGACAGGGACCTATTAACTGACAGACCAATTCAACATAACAGACCAGACATATGTATACTAGACAAGACACACAATAAAATGCTATTCATCGAAATATCTGTACCTGCTCCTGTAAATATAGATAGAAAACATACGGAAAAAATTGAGAAATATTTACCACTTGCTCAAGAAATAAAAGAAGTCTGGAGGCTTACGGAAGTTCAAGTCGTACCAATAATTTTGGGAGCTACCGGAGAAATTCCTCAAAAACTAACGGAAAACCTTAAAACCATTGGACTATCCGCATCTCTCTATATTCCAATGCAAAAAGCAGTTATTCTTGCAACTTGCAACATAATGAGAAAGGTATTAAACATTAAGCGATAATATATCATTCATCTTGCTTATTATAAGCCGATGATTGAGCAGAAACCAACCGTGGTAACACGTGAAGAAGAAGGATAATAATAATAATAATAATAACCCCTGTGGGTGCGGGGTAAGAATTGTCCCACTCCCGTCCTGGAGATCGTAAGAGGCGATCAATGGACCCACGTGTTTGCCGTGCGTGGCGACCCGTGAGGGGGGAAAAGGGGATCCTGGTAGTTGAGGGAAATCATACCCGGCTGTAGTGGTATGGTTTCCCAACACACTACTTTGGCCCTGGCTTCCTCCAAGACGGCGGTCCCTCCTAGCCTGGGGATCAAGCGGCTTGTCGGCTCTTTTATCTTCCCTCTGCTTCCTTCCATCTTTTCTATCTTTTACTCATACTTACCCTTCTTTCGACTCTCCTCTACTTCCTTTCTTTTCTTTCTCCTTTGTTTCTTTGTCTTCTTTATTTGGAGTCGACGTTGGTGAGCCACTGCAAGGTAAGAAAGCGCTCGCAATCTTCAACTTGGGTGGCTACGTTTCTCGTGTATCTTTGGCGATAACTAGCATAGATCTGGCTCTGTCGTCCCATTTTGAGGCTCCGGGGAGGGTGAAGAGCATGAGGAATGGAATTTATTGCTTTTTATGAATAGAAAAAAGTCAGCCTTGGATGAGGGTCTGTCCTCTGAAACAGACGAGAGAAGGTCTCGTAAAACGCCTACCCAATCGAAACAGGAAAAGGAGGATTTACCCCGGTTTCTGGTCGTTAAAGCCTGGAAGGCGACTTTGCAAAACGTCGCCTTTTCTTATTGCTAGATCATTGAATGGTATTATTGGCAACACTAAGTCTGTGAAAAAAATTAGGGATGGTTTATTAATAGAAACTTCGTCGTTCCTACAGTCTAGAAAGTTATTGACGGTTACACGGCTTTGTGAAATGAATGTTGAGGTTACACCACACAACTTTGAACCAATCTAGAGGCGTAATTTATTGTCCAGACTTCCTAAATTGTACAGTAGATGAAATTAAAGAAGAACTAAAAGAAGAGAAGGTTGTCGACGTTCGCCGTGTACAAAGTAGAAGAAATGGAGTATTAGTAGACACTCCCACCCATATCATAACATTTAATATGCCAAGCTTACCTCATTGTATAAAAGCTGGAATTTATCTTCTTCGTGTGCGGCATTACATTCCAATGCCGTTAAGATGTAGGAGGTGCCAAACTTTTGGACACACGTTGATGAATTGTAAACGTGAACAAATGTGCTTATGCGGTAACGAATTGCATGAAGGGTCATGCACTGTAAACGTAAGGTGTGTAAATTGTAATGGTAATCACCTAGCCAACTATAACAGATGCCCAAAGTTTCTGGAAGAAATGCGTATTCAGGTAATAAAAACAGTAAAAAAAATAACTTACTCTGAAGCAAGAGAGGAACTAAAGCTATCCCCAGTTGTTCCCTCCAAAAGTTATGCGACAATAGCATCAGCATCGAATAATGATACAACTGAAAACGTTATTAAAAAACTACTGCCAGAACTAGAAAAAATGATAGACAACAGTATTAAAAAGCATTTGGACAACTGCACGCACACCACACCTCAACACAAGGAGAGTAGAGAAATACCTATACCTGCCGGAATAAGGCCAAACGATACAATAACAATAAATGTCGCTGAGTCTATGTCAACACACGATGATGAAGATAAGGTCTCAGAAATCTCCGAAGGTACATCTGCAGATCAAATGGACCTAACGGAACTAGATTCAGGTGCATTAATAAAAAGGCCTACATCAAGTAAGATGAAAGAAAGTGGCAGAGTTCAGAAAAAGAGAAAACCAGGTTGGGTAAAAGGTCGCCCTCGAAAGAAAAACCCTATTACAGATGATTGCTCAGATGAAAACCCGTCTACATCGCAATCTAGTCAAACCAGTAGACAGAAAGGGACTCAAGAAGAGTCCAGACATAAACTGTGATAAAATCTGCTGTGATAACGTACTGTGATATTTTATGTATATTGTCTATATTTATTTATTTTACAAAATTTATTTATTAACCGTAAATTAATTCGTAAATAGTTGTGTTTGTCCTATATACAATTTATTTACTCATTTATTTACTTATTTATTTATTTATTATTTTAACACGCTTAAAACCTTTAAAGAAATTAGTCCATCAGAGACATAGATAGTAGCATCAAAAATAATCATATTTCAACAAGATGGCTACAAACGAGAAAATTATACAATGGAATTGTAATGGTCTGAAAACTAGATATTGTGAATTAAAGGTTTTAATTAATCAGTATCAACCATTTTGCCTGTGCTTACAGGAGACCCATCTAAAAGGGTCCAGCAAGTTTTATTTGAGGGGTTACAAAATTTATAACAAAAATTACATTAACAATGACAGAGCAAGCGGTGGGGTAGCTACTTACATTAAAAATAACACACCACACAGTTTCCTGAAACTTAATACTCACCTGCAAGCCATAGCCATCCAAATAAAATACCCTATGGAAGTTACTATATGTAACATATACCTACCCTCTTTCTGTTGGAGTCTCGAAGACCTAGAAAAAATAGCTTCCCAACTCCCTAAACCGTTTATTATCATAGGTGATTTCAACGCCCATTCGTTGACATGGGGCTCACATACCACAGATGCAAGGGGAAAATTGATAGAGGAATTTTTAGATAACAATCAATTGACTGTTCTTAATACGGGCACACCGACACACCTTAACATGAAAGGAAACAACTTAACTGCAATAGACTTAACTATCACATCCCCATCTTTAGCCTTAAACCTAAATTGGGAAGCACAAGAAGACTATCATGGTAGTGACCACTGCCCTATTTTTATATCATTCCCGATAAAACAGCCTAGCCAAATAATTCCAAAAAAATGGTTAATCAAACAATCAAACTGGGAACTCTATGTAGACAGTCTAAACCAAACTGAAAAAATTGACAAAAACACAGATTTAGAAGAAAAAATTACAATACTCACCAAACAAATATTAACGGCGGCAACAAAGGCAATACCTCAAACTAAAGGTTACATTAAAAGAAAAAGTGTACCATGGTGGTCACAAGAAATAGACAGTATAGTAAAAGAGAAAAGAATGCTGTTTAATCGTTTTAAGAAACAGCCAACAAACGAAAATCTAATAAACTTCAAAAAAATACGCGCACAGGTACATAGAATGATTTTGTTAGCAAAAAAGAAGTCGTGGGAAGAATATGTAAACAAGATAAACTCGTCGACGGAAATATGTGAGGTATGGCAAAAGGCTAAAAGAATAATGGGAAAAACTTGAATACAGTGGCTCCAATACTCATAAGCAACAACAAAAACTGGTAGACCCTAAAATATAGCCGAAGAATTGGCCAAGAAGAATATAGCTCAGAAAACTACAGTAGGACATTTCAGTTGAATGAAAGACAAAATGAATCCCCTAGATTTTAATACAAATGTTGACTGTAACTATAATACACAGCTCAGCATGACGGAACTAGATAAGGTACTACAAGATACTAGAGACACAGCGCCAGGTCCAGATAATATAGTAAATGCCATGCTTAGAAATCTTCCTATACCTAAAAACAAGAGCTATTAGACATTTACAATGAAATATATATTAAAGGTACTTACCCCACAGAATGGCAAAATCTATAATTGTGCCCATACCTAAACCGGGTAAAGACCACACTAATCCTATGAACTACAGGCCCATATCTTTAACCAGCTGCATGAGTAAAGTTTTCGAAAAGATCATAAACGAAAGATTAGTGTGGTTTTAGAAAAAATAGCTTGATATCAACTTATCAAACTGGATTTAGAAGACGGCACTCTACAACAGACGAATTAGTATATCTAGAAGATTATATACTAAAGAGTTTTCTGGACAGAACGCATACTGTTGCCGTAAGTTTTGATATAAGAAAAGCATACGAACTGATGTGGAGATATCACATAGTCAAAAATTACATAAATGGAAACTGCGTGGTAATCTACCCAAAATCATAATGAGTTTCATAAAGCACCGATCGTATACAGTTAGAGTAGGAAATACCATGTCTGAAATATACATACAGGAAAACGGGGTCCCACAAGGGTCGGTATTAAGCTGTACACTCTTTCTGATCGGCATAAATGAACTTATCTCTGAAATCACATCCGTAGACAAATGTATATATGTAGATGACCTACTTATTTTCTGTAAAACGACTCGAGCCAAAACATACAACAAAAACTTCAACTGGCGATTGATGAAATAACAGTACGAGCTGAGAATATAGGTCTAAACTTTGCTGAGGATAAAACATCAATGATTCACTTTTGCCGTCTGCGAACAGAACACTCCGAACCTGCACTCCATATTAATGGAAAAAAAATTCCTACAACAGAAAATATGAAAATACTAGGTGTCACATTTGACAAGAAACTGTACTTCAAGAGCCATATCACGAATTTGGTCACCAAATGTAACAAAAAGCTAAACCTCGTAAGGTGCATAAGTAACATAAACTGGGGTGCGGACAGACGTGTTCTCCTCCAATTATATAATGCATGCATACTTTCAACTATCGACTATGGCAGCATTGTATACTCATCTGCAAGAGCTTCAGTACTGAGACCTTTGGATAGAATACACGCCAAGGGAATAAGAATGGCAACAGGTGCGTTTAGAACGAGCCCTATAATGTCAATCCTTGTAGATGCAGGTGCAACATCGCTAATAATTCGTAGGAAAATCCAATTATTTAATTACATTTCTAAAATTATGTCACTCCCACAGCATCTAAACTTTGCAATACTAAAAGACGAGGAAATGATAAAAAAGTTTGAAGAAAGACGAACAGTGAGCAGACCGACTATTATAAGAGCCCTAGAAGCTATAAAAGAAATGAACATACACCTACCGACATTAATAAACCTTACACAACCCGAGACACCGCGATGGATAGTACCTGAAATAAAGATTATATTAGACTTGAAAAACGTAAAAAAGAAAGACACGTTACCGTCAACCTATCACAAGAACATCACAAAAATTGTAAATCAATACCCAACGCACATAAAAATATATACTGACGGGTCAAAGACAAAAAGTGGAGTTGGTAGTGGATTGTCTGTTGATGGCATAGAACACAATTGGTCACATAACACCATAACCAGCAGTTTGTCAGCTGAGCTATACGCAATTTGGCAGGCGCTCCTTCTATGTAGACACTATACCAATGAAAAATACATTATCCTTAGTGACTCATTATCCGCCATAGAATTAATAAGAGAACAAAACTTAACTAGGAACCCTCTAATAATTATGATCAGAGAACAAATACTCAGTCTATTAAAGGTTCCCAAAAATATTATCCTAATGTGGATTCCAGGACATGCACATATAGAGGGAAACAAACGAGCAGACGCAACTGCAAGAGAAGCTGCTACTAGAAGAACTCAAGACATTACAACAGTAGCACCACAGGATCTAATACAACATCTAAAATCCAAAACAATGTCTGAATGGGAAACAATGTGGAACCAATCAAACACTAGGTTATCAAAATCTAAAACAAGTATAAAAATGTGGAAACCTAATAATCTTACAAGAAGGGATGAAGTTGTTGCAGCTAGGATCAGAATAGGCCACACGAACGTAACACACCTGTATCTACTAGGGAAAACACCTAGAAATAAATGCAATCAATGTAATGTACACATAACATTAGAACACATTTTTGTAGAATGCCCTTTGTACAAAAATATCAGAACTAGGCTGAAACTGAATAATAATCTGGAGGACATAATAAGTGACAATGAACACAAAGTACATAAATTCCTTAACTTCCTTAAATCTGCAAATTTGTATAAACACATTTAAACATAACCTAGTAAGCATATAGATATGCAAGTAAAACGGCCATAAGACCATAGCAGTCGGCGCCATTTAACCATTAAAAAAAAAAAAAAAAATAATAATAATAATAATAATAATAATAATAATATATGACTTATGTCATATGTCTATACAAGAAATAATCCTTTTTTACATAATAAAATTGAAAATATTCATATGTAAATGGATATTTCTGTAGATAATCCATCTATTTCAATCAATAATAGTTCAAGAATAATGGATAGTGCAATTATCCTCAGCACTATATAAATAGAGATAATAAAAAGTTTTTGAAGGTTCAACTTTTCATTGACACCTGAACCGAATTTAGATACGATTCATCAAACAATCAATACAAGAAGAATGCAACCCAGTTTGTCTGTTGAGAATTTACAACAGACCGCTTCACGGAATCGTAAGCGCATAAAATGGACCAAGGAAATGAATTTAGAAGTTATGCGCATTTTTTACATACTAAATAATTGCGATGATGTTCCCTTACCTGGTTGGAGAAAAAAGTTCCATTCTGAAATACAAGCAAAATTTCCTGAATTAATACTAACTGAACAAAATGCAGTTGACAGAAAAAATGTAATTATAAAAAGAAAATTAATTAGTGATTTGGAAATTCAACATTTAAAAAGAACTGTTGGGAATGTATTATATCAAGAAGAAAATGTTGCGAATTTGGAGAATACAAATTCAAGTAGTTGTCAAAATGAAGTTTCGGGAAATAGAAATGATGAAAATTTCAATAAACTCATATATAATGATTTGAAACAAGAATTTTTGGTTAAAATTAACTTATTTGATGACACCAATCCTTTATCCAGACCTAAATTACCAAATTTAAATTTTAGCAGATACTATAAAATAAAATTTATCTTCAATATTCTGAACAAAGTTATTGAAAATTTTTTGAAGAATAATAATTCATTGTATTATATACACTTATCAATTTATTGTGCAGCAACTATAATAATTGAAAGAAATAATCAAAATCTATCTGAATTTAAGTGCAATGGAAATAACACTGCTAATGAACCATTTTGGAAAATTCGTTTAAGAAGAAAAATGATTGTTTGAGAAAAGATATAGGAATTTTGACAGCTTTTATACAAAATTTTAACAATGTGGCATATTTTAAGGTACGGCAAATTTTAAACAAATACAAAATTAGATATTTTGATGGAGAACGCTGTAATAATATTTTAATTAATCTTTTAGATAATTTAAAACAAAAGTTAAAGTTACAGCTCATCGTTTACGTAGATACAGTGTTTGTACTAACAGAAAACATCAAAATCATCTATTTTCATTAAATCCATCAAAATTTTTCACCAAGCTTAATAATTCAGTTTCAACTAATGATACTCCTAACAATGAAGATATATTACAATATTGGAGTAGTATTTGGTCTAACTCATCTAGTTATAACAAAAATTCTGTTTGGATTAATGATTTACTAAAAGATTCTGAAAATTTTGAGTGGAAAGAACAAAATTATATAACATTAGAGGAATTTTATTACAATTAAAAATACCTCAAATTGGAGTTCTCCTGGATTAGATAATATTCAAAATTTTTGGTTAAAAAGGTTTAATGCTATTCATACACCTTTATTATTTTGGTTTAATGAAGCTTTGGATAACCCGGAAATTGTACCTAAATTTTTGTGTACTGGTGTTACTTACATGATTTTTAAATCTGGAGATTCTAAGGAACCACAAAATTATAGACCCATAACGTGTTTACCGACAATCTATAAATTATTTACATCAATTCTGACCAGTAAAATTCAAAATCACTGTAAAATAAATAATATTATAAGTTTAGAACAAAAAGGTTCTATAAAAGGAACAATGGGATGTCGTGAACAACTTGTTATTGATACAATCATAACCTCTTATGCAAAAGAAAAAAAAAGAAATTTACATTTATGTTATATTGATTATAAAAAAGCATACGACTCTGTTCCTCACGATTGGTTATTAGAAATTCTTAAAATTTATAAAATTAATACAAAATTTATTAACCTTTTAATCATTCATGTATCATTGGAACACGAATATTATAAATGGATCGAACAATTTGATATCTCTTAAAATTAAACGTGGTATTTTTCAGGGTGACTCGTTAAGCCCCCTTTGGTTTTGTTTAGCTTTAAATCCAATTTCTAAATTATTGAATAATTCTTTTGCAGGTTTTCCTTTAAACTTTAAACAAAATAATTACATAACTCATTTGTTATACATGGATGATCTAAAATTGTATTCCAGATCTGAAATACAACTTGAAAATCTTATCCAAACCACAAAATTATTTAGTGATGATATCTCTATGAAATTTGGTTATAATAAATGTGCGAAAATTAATATTATTAAAGGTAAACCAATAATAAATCCGACAATTGTAAATAAAATTCCTCAGTTATTACCATGAATTTTATAAATATTTAGGCATTAAACAAAATTTTGTTTTGGACAATACTTTTTAAAAATGAATTTAGACAAAATTATATCAATCGACTAAAATTATTTTAAAATCAAAATTAAATTCTAGGAATATGACTAATGCAATGAACATTTGGGCGGTTCCTGTCTTATCATATTCTTTTGGAATTCTAAAATGGTCGGACACAGATTTAAATGCCATGGATACCTTAACAAGAAAAATGTTAAATAAATACAGATATTTACATCCAAAATCTGCAGTAGAAAGATTATATATTAAAAGAAAATTTGGGGGCCGAGGCTTATTAAATTTGTTTAATTTATGTAAATCCCAAACATCTCTATTGAGAAACTATTTTCATTCTTTAGATAATTCTTTGGCAAAACTCTTATTACTTTAGATAAACATTTTTGGGACTTAACTTAAACAAAAGAGATTTAGACTGTGAACCAAAATTAAACTTTGAAATTAATTGGAAAAATAAGATATTACATGGCAAACATCCGACACTTTTGGATTCCACGGAATTGATAAGGAGATGTCAGTAGACTGGTTAAAAAGGTACATTGTATTTTGAAACAGAGGATTCATATGTGCTATTCAAGATGGTGTAATAAATACAAATAATTACAAAAGCACATTATGAATCTTAATGTTTCAGATTGTTGTAGAAAATGCAATGTACCTTTTGAAACCATTGAACATATAATAGCTGGATGTTCCTTCTTGGCTCCTACTGACTATCTCCACAGACACAACCAAATTTGTAAGATTTTACACCAACAACTGGCAATTAAGTACAATTTACTTGATAATGTTAGGCCTTATTATGTTTACACTCCCGAATCAGTATTAGAAAACAAAAGTTATATATTATATTGGGACAGAATCGTTCTTACTGATCGAGAGGTTAGACATAATAGACCTGATCTTATTCTTATAAATAAATCAGATAATCATGCATTCATTATTGATGTCGCCATACCCTTAAGTAAAAATATTATTTCTACTGAAACTGAAAAACTTCGTAAATATGAGACATTGGCGATAGAAATGATGAGTGTATGGAATATTACAAAAATGTCTTTGATTCCAATTGTACTGTCTGCCACTGGTGTAGTATCTAACAAATTCAAAACCCATTTGTCTAAATTAGCACTAAATTCTAGTTTATTTCCTACATTACAACGTACTGTCATTTTAGAAACATGCCATATTGTAAGAAAATTTTTAGCTAATCTAAATTCTTAGTATTAATATTCATATATATATTTGTTAGTATTATTATAACAATTACATATTTGTTAGTAGTTTATTAATATTAATATAAACATTACTCTGTAAAATATAATGGTTGGATTTAATCCCCCATTATATTCTAATACCACTGTATGTGTGATAACAATAAATAATAATAATAATAACACACACACGCACGCACGCACGCACGCACGCACGCAACCACACACACACACACACACACACACACACACACACACACACACACACACACACACACACACACACACACACGTGTTAATAAATAATAATAATAATAATAATAATAATAATAATAACACACGCCCGCACGCACGCACGCACGCACGCAACCACACACACACACACACACACAAACACACACACACACACACACACACACACACACAAACACACACACACACACACACAAACACACACACACACACACACACACACACACACACACCACGCGCGTGTTAATAAATAATAATAATAATAATAATAATAATAATAATTCAATTCCTCTATAGACCCTATATTTAACAACCGCCTCACAATTACGAGACCAGCAACAATCAGATACAAAGAAGAACTAAACAGAATACAACTTAAAGTCCCAAACACCTTCCAGGCTCGAATACAAGAAGCACCACCATGGCTGGAAAGTAATTCGTCGGTTATTGAAACACTGACGCACTATCAAAGAAGTACACCATCGACAGTATATTTAGAAGGCTTTAAGGAAGTCCAAAATGAATACAAAGGCTACCAATTCATATATACAGATGGATCCAAAACAAACGAAGGAGCCGGATGCTCTGTAGTCACAGATGAGGAAATAACATCCTGTTTAACCTTATCCAAGTAGACGAGCATTTACACAGCTGAAATGCTTGCTATCATGCAAGCATTACATATCTGTATATCGTCGCGAACCAAAAATTTATAATCTGCACAGATTCAAGAAGCAGCATACTGTCAATTCAACACAAATCGGAAAAAGACGATCTTACCAACATAGCCATCTCGCAACTAAACAGTCTTAGAGAACACGGATACGATGTACGCCTTATGTGGATTCTAAGCCACACAGGTATATCTGGTAACGAATTGGCAGATAAAGCAGCTCGACAAGCTTCAAAAAATAGGACGCCCGACGAAGTACCCGTTCGCATACAGGATTTAAAGCAACACTACAAATGGAAAACAAACAACGAGTGCGAAAAAGAATGGACTACATCTGACTGCAAATTAAAATCAATAAAAACATCTATAGAAAAGGCTGAATACCCCACATCTCTTAAACGGCGTGAGCAGGTAGTTATAACTCGCCTGCGCATAGGACATTGCAACATCACTTCCTCGTACATGCTATACCCAAGAATGTCAAGAACGAATAAACCAATATGTGAAAACAAGCTTCAAAAAATAGGACGCCCGACGAAGTACCCGTTCGCATACAGGATTTAAAGCAACACTACAAATGGAAAACAAACAACGAGTGCGAAAAAGAATGGACTACATCTGACTGCAAATTAAAATCAATAAAAACATCTATAGAAAAGGCTGAATACCCCACATCTCTTAAACGGCGTGAGCAGGTAGTTATAACTCGCCTGCGCATAGGACATTGCAACATCACTTCCTCGTACATGCTATCCCCAAGAATGTCAAGAACGAATAAACCAATATGTGAAAATTGTAAGGTCGACCTTACAGTCAGTCACATAATGACCGAATGTAAAATGTATACAAATCAATGAACTACGAATAAAATTCCAAATAACTTAAAAGAGGCTCTAGTACTGACAGACTATATGACGAGGAGAACAATTAAGTTCCTAAAAGATATTAAACTATTTAGCAAGATATAACGCAGGAATTAAAGCGACAGTAACAAATCATATGAAATGAAGAAGGGGCTAATGATCCTAGTTATCGATGCCCAATATACCAAAAAAAAAAAAAAATAATAATAATAATAATAATAGTAATAATCTACGATGGTATACTCTTGACGATCTTCATAATAGTGACCATTTTCCTATTGTCACAGAAACGGACTACGTCATTCCAGAAAGGAGAGTCGTCAAGAGATTCCTTACTGATAAAGCTGACTGGAACAGGTTCCGCAAACATCTTGCAGTACCAGAACAAATAAATGTAAAAAACCTTTCCAACTCCATTATGAAGGCAGCAGAGACGAGCATTCCTAGATCGGGAAATCAACCCATAAAACGACCAATTCCATGGTGGAATTGTGAGGTCAAAGACGCTATCAGAAATAAAAAAATAGCATTTAGAATGTACCAAAAAGATCCTACGGTTGAAAATCACGTAAAATTTAAAAAAGCTAGAGCGGTTAGTAGAAGGAAGGTGCTTGAAAGCAAACGTCAAAGTTGGAAGCAGTACACTTCCTCAATTAACTCAAGCACCGATGCAAGCAGTACCTGGAGGAAAATCAAGGCTGTTAGTGGTAAATACAAAAGTAACGCAATTTTATCAATACAAACAGATCAAATTACTGTCACGGAAAACTCTCTTGAGATAGCAAACACACTGGCTAATCATTTTTCAAGTGTCAGTAGCTCGGTCAACTATCATGAAGATTTCTTACGAGTAAAAAATAGAAGAGAGTTTGAAGTGTTTTTTGGTACTACATGTAACATAGATTACAATTTGCCTTTTACAATGGGAGAAATGAAATATGCAATGAAAAAGAGTAAAAAAACCGCACCGGGACCGGATGAAATCTCAAATGATATGTTGAATAACCTAACATATGAAAGCAAAAACGCATTGCTAACACTTTTCAATAAGCTCTGGAATGAAGTTATACCGATCCTAAAACCTAACAAAAATCCATTATCAGCACCAAGCTACCGCCCAATTAGTCTAACGTCTTGCATGGGCAAGCTTTTTGAATAAATGTTAAACAACAGATTGCAGTGGTTTTTGGAAAAATGTAACTTCCTAGGGTCCTACCAAGCAGGTTATGGAAAATATCGATCAACTGCTGATCACCTAGTTCTTCTTGAGAATGAAATCCAAGAGGCGTTTCGTAAAAGAGAAAGTCTTGTAGCGGTCTTTTTTGACATCAAGGGTGCCTTTGATATGACATGGAGGCAAGACATCATAAATAAACTATTTAATTTTAATTTACGAGGCAATTTACCAAATGTAATTAAGTCCTTCCTAACGAATAGGCGTATCCGTGTAAGAATCGGCGATGTATATTCCGAGACAAAAAAAATTGAAAATGGAATACCACAAGGGTCTACTTTAAGTTGTACACTGTTTGCTATAGCAATAAATGACAGTCCTGAATGTGCCAGATTCCATTACAAAATGTTTATATGTAGACGACATCGCTGTTTTCTGTTCAGGTAATACAGTCGGTGACATATCTCGAAAGCTTCAACCTGCAATTAACCAAATTGTAAAAAATGGAAACAGAATTGGTCTTCGATTCTCTGAAGAGAAAACGCAATGCATGCATTTTAGCAGACTCAGAACTTCAGGTTATGGTCCACTCTTGTACATGGGGAATAAGCCTATCAGATGTCCCGAAAACGTACAATTTTTAGGTCTTACATTTGACAGATCCTTAACCTGGAAACCACATATTGAGCACCTCAAAAATAACTGTTTAAGAAACTTAAATATCCTAAAAGTCCTAGCAAATACCAAGTGGGGATCAGATCATAAATGCCTGATCAAGATTTACAAAGCATTAATATTGTCACGGTTAGATTATGGATGCATCGTCTATTCGTCTGCTCGCAAATCGTTACTTGCCATCTTAGATACAATGCAAAACGCTGCCATTAGGTACTGTATCGGCGCTTTTCCTACCAGTCCAATTGAAAGTCTGTATTGTGAATCAGGAATCCCACCCCTAGAAAACTGCTGACTATATATATAACAAAAACTAAAGCGTTACCATCGCATCCTATTAACCATAAGCTGAAGATTGAACAGCACACATATAGAGTACGACCTACAATCACCCGGCTTGTCCATGTGCGATTTCACGAGTACATCCACAGTCATAATATAAATATTCCAACGTTAATGAATGAATGGCCATTAGAGTTTCCACCATGGATTACGCCTAAAATAAGAGTAAGAAAAGATTTAACCTATCTTAATAAAAATATTACGTGCAACAATACTTACCTGCAATTATTTTCCAAAATATGTCAGGAACAACCGTCATGCCTAACACTGTATATAAGCGGGTGTAAGACAGAAAATGGAGTTGGAAGTGCAATTATGGTAGAAAATTCGTCATATAGCTGGGGCCTGAATCCAGCATCATCCACAAGTTTTGCCGAAGAATACGCTTTATGGCAGGCAATGTTATACTGCACCATGGTAAATGAAACAAAAAATTTTATAATTGTTACTGGCAGCCTAAACATCATAAACAACCTATCCCAAATGTATTCCACTAATCCAATGTCCATTATATGCCAATCCTCCCTGAAACATTTAAACGAGCAAGGAACTACACTAACATTCATTTGTACACCGAAACATGCAGAAATACCGGGAAATGAACAGGTCGAATCATTTGCCCGCCAAGCAGCATACACAGCTACTGTAGATGTGGACCTAATGAAAATGAAAGATTTTAAAAGGTATTTGAAAAAAAATAGCTTTAAAATATGGCAACAACTATGGTCCACAACAAACACGCATCTCTCCACAATAAAACTCCATGTTCAAGGGTTATACGAATTACCAAACGCGTCTAGAGAAGAAACTGTTAAGATACATAGACTACGAATAGGACACACAAAGCTCACACACCAACATTTGCTGAAGGGAGAACCAGAACCAAAATGTCATGATTGTCAAGTAGCGTACACTATTAGACATCTTATACATGAATGTCCAAAATTACATGAACAAAGATCTAACCACAATATCTTGAACGCTTATCCAGAGAATTTTAAGACAACTGAGGGTACCAAGAACATATTAAACTTTTTGAGAACTATAGACGTGTTTAACCGAGTGTAATATATAAGAATAGACTGAAGGAAAAAGTGTATATGAGGCGATATGACCGTTTTGTAGTTAAAGCCTCAATAAACAAAAAAAAAAAAATAAATAATAGTAATAATAATAATAATAATAATAATAATAATAATAATAACACACACACACGAACGCACACACGCACGCACGCACGCACGCACGCACGCACGCACGCACTCACGCACGCACGCACGCACGCTCGCACGGACGCACGCACGCACGCACGCACTCACGCACGCACGCACGCACACTCGCACGCACGCACGCACGCACGCACACACACACACACACACACACACACACACACACACACACACACACACACACACTCACAAACACACTCCCACGCACACATGGAACTTGCTCAATGATTTTTTTATGAAAGTGTAGCTGCACCTTCCTGCAATTCTAGTAGGCAATCTCGATGAGTAGTGGTTTTGTTATCTTACCGTGGGCAGAATGAACTGTGTAAGTAATGGTAAGGCTAACTATAATAATTAATATTATTACTCACACATAATAAAAAAAGATTACAAGGAAAGAAAAAAAACACACACACACACACACGCGCGTTGAACTGAGGTATAAAATGAAAGCTATAAATGTACTTTTTTCACTGACTTTGTTCCTCATGTAAATGTTAACTCCTAACCTAAAGCAAAACAAAAGTAAAAACAAAAAAATTACTTAATATATCCGATTTTAATAATGTTTAGTCCCTCTCCTCTCCGTCTCCGTCTCCTCTCCTCTCCTCTCCCTCTCCCTCTCCCTCCTCCTCTCCTCTCCTCTCCTCTCCCTCTCCTCTCCTCTCCTCTCCCTCCCTCTCCCTCTCCCTCTCCTCTCCCTCTCCCTCTCCTCTCCCTCTCCCTCTCCCTCTCCCTCTCCCTCTCTCTCCCTCTCCCTCCTCTCCTCTCCCTCTCCCTCCTCCCTCTCCCTCTCCTCTCCTCTCCTCTCCCTCTCCTCTCCTCTCCTCTCCTCTCCTCTCCCTCCCTCTCCCTCTCCTCTCCCTCCCTCCCTCTCCTCTCCCTCTCCTCTCCCTCTCCTCTCCCTCTCCTCTCCCTCTCCTCTCCTCTCCCTCTCCTCTCCCTCCCTCCCTCTCCTCTCCTCTCCCTCTCCTCTCCCTCTCCTCTCCCTCTCCTCTCCCTCTCCCTCCCTCCCCTCTCCCTCTCCCTCCTCTCCTCTCCTCTCCCTCTCCTCTCCCTCTCCCTCTCCCTCTCCTCTCCCTCCCTCTCCTCTCCCTCTCCCTCTAGATTCGGAAGTAAACTTGATAATGCAATGTTTATTTATACAAGCGATAAAGAAAGATCTAACCTGATTGTTGAACGAGTACGTTTAATTTTCACCCTCTTCATAGCAGGGCAGCTACCAGTAGTCAGTTACGGTCATTCCCAGTTCCGAGCACATCGTAGCAATATCAAAAGCGAGACGAAAGGTACATAACGTATAATCTTAACAGCACCCAGTACACGAAGAAGGAAAACGCAAAACGAAAAGACCCAAAAAAAACTGTATAGGTCGAAGATAGCTATATATGATACTTTACCATATATTTCCTTCAATTTACATATCGTAGTTTAAGCCATGTGGGTGTAAGTAACACATTTTTACATCCGCGTTAATGCGATTATATTACTTCATAAATGAAAAAATAATTTTTGAAGCAAAGCTTCTCCTCTAGAAATGGTTATTTACAGAAAACAGAAATCAGAGAAATTTTCTAAAATATAATTTTACACCACAAAATGGCCGTGTTAAAAGAACTACACCTTCGGGAAAAAAAACATAATTGTTATTATCAAATTTCTTAAACACGTTAAACAGATGTTTGTTTTCAATAAAACATGATTAGTAACATGCAATTATTCAATGGCATCAGCATCTAGTGGTGATTTAGCCAAGTGAGACGTACCTATAAAATGTAAGAATTTACAGCTAACCAGAACCCATCTATAGGTGACAGTAGGTTTATTTTAAGAATTTTGTTATGACATACAAAGGTAAATACGAAAAGAAATAATTCGTTTATAACGTAAATTTTTTTTGAGTAAACGCAATAAAACATTTAATACATTATAATAAATGGCAAAGGCAATAAATACAGAAAAATTAAATCATTATGGTAGAGAAATAATCAGAGAAAAATCCCGATACCCGTCGATTTTTATTTTTAGACGCGCGGTTGTTCAGGTTTATAATTTATTTTTGAGGTTACCTATATAAGTGTGATGACGTCATTGATGATTTTCTTTAATGGAAAGGGGAGGCGTTGCAATTGAACTTTTGAGAGATCTTGTAATTATCTAATCAGTCGTAGTAATAGTTTTGAGTATTTGCGTTACGTATACAGGATGATTCAAGATTATTGTTGTTCTATAAAAATACAAGCGAACTAAAAAAGACAACTATTCCAAATTTGGTATGTAGACATAATAGGTCATGATCTATCTTTCAAAAGTGCAACGTTGCCACTACCAGAAACCCAAGGCAACTTTGAAACTTCTAATTGAATACGCTGTATGTTATTGCATTTTCGGATTCTGCATAAATTTCTAAACAACTTTTGTTAATATTTCCCTATACCCGTCTCTAAGCGTTACATAAATGACCTCTAAAATAAAATAATAATCTGACCAACCGCACACTTAAAAATAAAAATCGACTGGTTTCGGAATTTTTTTCTGATTTTATTTGGTTTGAAAGTTTTGTCATAATAATCTTTGGAAAAAAACTGATTCACTTCATATGTCGAGCAGTTTAGCATCAAGAATACAGAAATAATTCAGTTTAAAACTGACAACAAAAAGAAAGTAGCAAAAAGAATAGATTTTTTAGATATCGAGTTGACACGTGTCAAATTTAAGACACTTACTACTTACTTCAGTACTTAATGGTATTACATTGTAGTTATTTGTACTAAGTGAATAACTGATAATTAATTAATAATAATGGCTGAAACACAACGAATTGAAGTATTAATTATGATTGGATGTGGAGATAAAACCAGAACGCAACTACAAGTATGTAACTTGTTTAATACAAAATATCCTGATACACCTATCGGACAATCAACAGTTAGTAAAATTGAGAGAAAATTTAGGGAAACTGGTCACGTTAAACACATTGCAAATGCTGGTCGTCCAAAAATGTAAAACTTGATGTGCTGTTAAGTTTGGTAGAAAATCCTCATGGTAGTTCCAGAGCAATTGCAGCTAATAAAGGCATTTCACAAAGGTCGGTGTTACGTGTACTTAAAAAGGAGAAATACCATCCGTATAAAATCTAGAATGTGCAGGAACTCAATGAAGATGATCCGGATCACCGAATGCAGTTTTTTGAAGTCATGGAAGACCGCAATCCAGGATTCCTCCGTCAAATTCTTTTTTCGAATGAAGCTACATTTTCCTTAAATGGTACAGTGAATCGACAAAACTGTAGATATTGGAGTAAAGAGAATCCCCACTGGATGAATGAGTTACACACTCAGTATCCTCAAAAAGTGAATGTCTGGGCGGGGATAGTAGAGAACAGAATCATTGGTCCTTTTTTCTTCGATGAAACTCTTACAGGGCAACGATATCTGGACTTCTTACAATATGAATTTATACCTGCCATTGCAGTAATTTTCCCAAATGAAAATGATCCTGATTTACCAAATAATAATATATGGTTTCAGCAAGATGGTGCACCTCCTCACTATACACGTCCTGTTCGCGATTTTTTAAACATAACTTTTCCTGGTAGATGGATTGGTAGACGAGGATCTATAGAGTGGCCCCCAAGATCTCCAGATCTTACATCTCTTGATTTTTTTCTATGGGGCTATTTTAAATCTAAAGTATACGTCGAGAAACCACGAAATCTGTCTGTCGGTGAAATAAATACGGGTTGGTGTTGGCCTAGTATCTTTCATTGTGGCGGTACATAATTCCATCACTTGTAATTCTTGCCTCATCGGACCATACAATTTCTTATAATTTTATTATAATATTATATTATTATATAATATTATAATATTATATTATACAATTTTCTTATAGAAATTGGGAATTTCGTTACATTTATGTAAAAACCAACGGCAAAATTCAATTCTTCTCTCATGATCCTGGGGTGCCAAGTTTACTTTATATGGGAAGCAATGATTTTTTTCCAATATCTTTTGAACCTTGGTTTTTGACACCCCAAGTGCTTTTTCTATTGTGGGTATAAACGGGGAATTTCCTAGCTAAAGATGTTTTTGATTTTAATAACATTATTATAATAAGTATGCAATTTTTGCATAAAATTATTTCAGGTAATTGGTAACTGTAAGCGAAACTTAGTTGAAATTCACATTACACGAACCCAAGAACGTTTATTATTTCGTTTTCTTTATTTTCCTTGATATATTCAACAGGTCTCCAAAGCTTCCATAATTCTTCTGATTGTTACCTCTTAGGGTAACGTCGAAAATATAAGTTTAGGGCATTTTCTTTATTTCTTTGACATTCGATATATGCACATAACATGCCACATTTTTCATAGTTTTCGTAAACCACTTTATCTAACAGAAAAATAAGAAACACGTTGCGGTCTGTTATTAAATGAAATTACTCATCCTGTTTTGTTTTCATGGCAACTAAATTTTATCCACAGCCTACTAAACTATTTATTAAGTAGGTATTCTTAGACATCGCTTTAAAGAACAACTCACAGTTAGAACTAATTGGTGTATAATTAACTGTTTGCCAGAAACTCTTGGGACTCATCGAGTAAGAGAATTTTACTGTAATGCTTCGTCTCACATTTGTCGCGCAACAGTAGATTTTTTCAAAAAAATACAAAGTTGAAATCATTGAACATTTTCCTTATTTGGCTTATTAATCTATGTGTATCTTTTGATTATTCTTTAAAACGTCGTCGATTTTCATCAAAAAATACAGTAGATGCTGCAATTCATTTACATTTTGACAGCATTTGTAAAGAAGCATGGCGAGCGACTTGTGTTGAGTGCAGAATAAGTGCATTGCGGTTAATGGAGATTACTTTAAACGCTTATGAAGTAAATTATTTTTAAATACGCTTTGTTTTCTAATATCTTAAAATATTATATTAACAATAGATTTTTCAACATACAACGAAAGTAATTCTAAGAATCAGGCCTTTTACGTGAACATTTACGATGTGAAAGATAGATTTTATTTGATTTCATTTTCAGTTATTGTGTTGTAGAATGAAACTCGTTTAAAATAAACTAGACGGTAATATTATAAAGAAATTCATTATTGGAATATTATTTTAGTATCAAATACGGTTTTTGTGGTCAGACCTAATAAAAACCTGTATCAAAAATAAGATACAACATTAAAGGTCAGAAAAAATATAAACGTCAACGTTGTATATTCGTATTGCATCAAAATATCGCAGAAGGCAGCGAAGAAAAGATTTAAAACCATAACAAGGAAAGATTAATTATTAGTAAAACATCTACCGGCAATTTTGGATATGTACCAACTTCTGACATTCTAGAAAATATCTTTAAACCTGGTTTACCACAAAGCGATGATTAATTTTTATGCAAAATTGTATGCTATTCGCTATTCTATTAATTTTACAGATCTCGTTTAATAATGGAAGTTATTGCTCCGTTAAAGGATAACGAGATTTATGACTAATTTCAAAAGTTTAATTAAAATTGTTGTTAAACCAACCACAAAATTATTATTGCTAACCAAGATCAACAATTTTAAAATGTAACCAACCGCATTTCTTAATACCGTTAGTTAAACATAGATATTAATGAAAGTTTGTGAACTCGTTTATTTCCATAAAGTGATTTTAAATAATCAAAATTAGTTTCTTAATAGCGATTATATTATTCCATAGCTACTTTTTTATATTTTTAATTGTGTAAAACTAACATTTTGATTTTTTTCCTGAAAAACGTTACAGTTAAATTCTTTATTAAGAAGCTTATTCCCCGTCGCAGCTGTATCTAAGCTTTAGTGATTGTTAGCTACCATTAATGGTTCACGTTTAACATCCCCAAAAGCATGATGAAATCGGAGCTTGTCGGGATTAGATACCGAGCTCTAGATAGATAGTGGTGATCATCCGCCTATTTTGTTAGCTGGAAGCGATTTCACAGGAGGCTGGTCAGATTTATAAACACAAAATCTTTGTTGATAACACATGTCATTACCACTTTTTTACTGTATACAACGTGGATATTAAATGTTTTCGGGTAGGTACCTATTAGATTAAATTAAAACTGAACTAGTGTTAATTAACAAACGCAAATCATGTTTTCAAAGCTCAAAAGAAGGTAAACAGGGAAACTGTGGGAATTTCAAGCTACCGTTTCTGTAAAGGTACACTTAAAGCAACTGGAATTATAAAATTGCCACCGACTGTGGTCTTATATTTCTTTTAATCATTGACTCCGTCGACCACAAAGTATTGCGCGATGAAGGTGTAAAAATGGTGTAAAAGGATACTATCAATAACCAATGTACAGCAAATGCTTTTATTAAAAATCGGAAAATATCAGCAAATGAATTGAAATCGATTTTACCAGATACTCGTAATCTAACTCATTGGCCCTATTTTAAGGAATGTATTAACAACATACATATTGACTGTAATATTATTTGTGTTGATAATACATATTGTATAAATACAGGTTGTAAGGCCTTACAGCGACAAACATCCTTATATTACCTACTATAGTAATTTTCACGAGTCAGAGCAGTTGCGTCACTAATATTAATACTGTCAGATGTTGTCAAAATGTGAAAAATAATAGTTTCACAACTGTGAAATCTCAGCTTCAGAGGTTATGTTTATTTTATCACAATAATAAATATAGTCCTGCTAAGCAAACAAACTCCCTGAAGGTGGACCTTTGATGTCGTCCTTGGCTGAAAGGTACATTCGGGTTAAAAAGTATCAAGGCGGTAAATTTAAAAATGACGTGTTGGTTGTGATATGATACTACGACTCTAAAGATATGATCACTTGCTGAACGAATTACGAGCACAAACGCGCATGACGTCATTCCGTGACAAAAATGTACACGTAGGCAATGGCAAAGCATGGCTTTTCATGTAATTTGACTTCATCTTCTGTTATTGTAAATGTTTTGGGATTTTATTAGATTAATTATTAATCAAGTATACAAAATGAAAAAAGATTAATTTTAATGAAGTATACAAAATGAAGAAACAGTATAAGTATTATACATAGTATAATTTATGCACATATCTTATTGTAACTTTTTTACATAGTATAAAATTAAAAAGTATTTTAATTAACGGAATTTGCAGTAAATAAATGTAATTATTTGAAAAGTTACTTTTTTACTTTTTTAAATAATAAGTTATAATTTAGGCTGATGATTTTTACTTTTGGATATCATGGTGCAGCAGGGGCGCGCCGTCCACGTGTCGAATATGTCAGCGAATACAGGTGTCAGAGGCCAAAGGCGCCGAAGGCGCCTTAAAAATGTATATAAATTCAAAATTCGTTATAGGTTGCGATTAAAATAATTCAATATCGCCTTATTTTATTATAACTTATTTATGATCTCAGTAATTATTCTTGTTCTAACATTAATAGTTCGTATAGTCGTGTTAATATCATGTATATAGTGGACTCTTCATATTAAATCGCCGATGGATGTATAGCCGCGGGGGCGGGAGCGCGCGGGCGACGCGGCGGCGGAAATTTGTCCACGCACGAATTTACAAAATGAAGCGCAAGCGTTCTAACTCGTTTAGTCTTGTAAAACATGCATTACTTGAAATCGTCTATGATTGAACAAACATATTATTTGCTTCATTCTCCTTCAGCAAGCAGTACTGCACTAGTGTAGAATTTATGTACCTTGTATTTTTAAAATATTTGTAAGGGAATGTGAATTTAAGAATATCAAGAACATTAAAGATTAAAGGTAAGCTATTTTGCATTTAAAATAAACATACATACATAACAATACGCATTTTCCAATAGGGGTAGCGATCATGTTTGCAAAATCTAGAAAAAAAAAGTAATAAAAGCGAAATTATTCGAAAATTTTACTTCATACTTTCCTATAATTAAAGCAAAACTAAAGCAAATAACGCAAACAAGACTTTTGGTAATAGAATAATTACATTTATAATTTATTGAATAGGTATTTTTATTTAGATGTCTCAAGAAAGAAAGAAAAAGAAACTCTCCGGGGATCAAAATTTAATTAATAAAAAAAGATGCCAAGAGGAACAAAAGAAAAATGCTTCAAGATTAACACAGTATTTTACGAAACAAACGACCAGAACTGACCAAGATTATCCGCCAGATTCAATTCAGGAATCAGTACCCGGTTGCAGTGTAGATGAATTCAAAATACAAAGTCAGCCAGGACCAACTCCCAGTGAAGATAATCAAATCGTTGAAGAAATTACCCCTGTTTTTGGATCTGGGGACTATACTGAAGAGACAGGTACAGATACAATAAATAAATGTGCATTTGATGACCCAGGGCTTTGTCCGGAACCAATATCTCACATATCTAGGCAAGCTATTATACAAACGGGTCCTAAACAAATAAAAAACTTTAATTTTCCGCGCGATCTGTTGGGTCGAAAATTTTTTGAAAGTTACTATAAGAGAAACTTAAAAAATGGTGAAGAATGTAATAGAAATTGGTTGATTTACTTAATTACGAAAAATAATGTTTATTGCTTTTGTTATAAACTTTTCGAACCTTCTCAGCAAAATAGATTTATTCAGGGATTTAATGACTGGCATCATATAGCAATGTACCTGAACCGCCATGAAAAAACTTTCACTCACTTTACTAACTACAAAAAATGTTGCTTCTATCGTTCAAAAATAAAACTACTGTTGATTATTTACAGTAAACAATATTAGACATTGAAAGTAAACGATGGTATGAAGTAATAAAGCGAATAATTTATGTAATTCAATTTTTATGTAAACAAAATTTAGCACTTCGAGGCAAAAATCTTTACAATCGCAACAATGGTAATTTTTTAAAATGTATTGAAATGCTAGAAAAGTTTGATCCTATTATATCGGAACACACACGACGTATAAATAGCGATTCTGAATTTCACAAAATGTCATCATATCTAGGAGACAAAATCCAAAATGAAATACTTTCCTTAATGGCTTTTAATATTAAAAATCATATTATAAATTTATGTCGACAAAAGAAATATTTTTCAATAATATTAGATTGCACTCCGGATGTTTCTCATATTGAACAAATAAGTGTAATAATTCGATTTTCTCATTTCAATTTAGCATTAGGATCGACAGAAATACATGAACATTTTTTAGCATTTTATCCAATTTTAGATGTTACAGGGGCTGGATTAACAACATTTCTTATTGATCTATTAAAAACATTAAATTTAGACATAAATAATATAAGAGGCCAAGGCTATAATAATGGCTCTAACATGCGCGGCAAAAATAGTGGCCTACAAAAAATAATTTTAGATTTGAACCCGCGAGCTTTTTATGTTCCTTGTGCGAATCACAGCCTGAATCTAATTGTAAATGATGTCGCTAATATCAATCATGAAACAATAAATTTTTTTAATATAATACAAGAATTATACAAATTTTTCTCAGCGTCTACTAATCGATGGAATATCTTAATCAAGCATGTTACTAATTTAACTTTAAAGCCCTTATCCGAAACACGCTGGTCAAGTAGAATTGATGCCATAAAGCCTCTCTATAAATATTTACCAGAAGTATTTTGATGCATTATTTGAAATTTGCAATGACCACACGAGAGTCGACGAACAATCTAAATACCAAGCAAAATGTCTGGGAGAAAAAATTTCTACATTTACATTTATTTGCTCCGTTAAAGTGTGGTATGATATTTTAAATCAAGTAAATTTTGTGAGGAAAATGCTTCAATCTCAAATTACAAATTTACAACTTGCTTTGGATGCATTAAACAAACTAAATACATTTTTAACTAATTATCGATCTGATGCTAGTTTTGCAGAAATTGTTGAAAGTTCCAAATTAATTGCAGAAAAGTTTGACATAGAAACTGAATTTCGTAGTGCAAGGGCCTTTAAGACGACGTAAGAAATCTACTCAATTTGATTATGAACATGAAGATCAACCTATAGTAATCCTGAAAATTCATTCAAAGTAAATTTTTATTTCTGTATAATAGATCAAACTTTAATTTCGTTACAAGACAGATTTTCTTTATTAAAAGAACATATGGATTCATTCCAATTTTTATATTCATTAGATAATTTACAAAATAAAGAATACCTATTATCTTGCTGCAAAAAATCACAAGCGAAACTAACTCATGAAAATCAGTCCGATATTGACGCAGATGATTTATATGAAGAAATTTTACAATGTCAAGTATTTATTACGAATTCAAAAAAAGATATATCCCAAATAATTCAGTATATTTATTCAAATGATTTAGTAGGAGTTTTTCCAAATTTTACTGTAGCACTCCGTATTCTTTTATCATTACCTGTGTCAGTTGCGTCCGGAGCGGTCTTTTCGAAATTAAAATCATAAAGAGTTATTTACGCTCTACAATGGCGCAAAATAGATTATCAGATCTCGCAATAATTTCAATTGAGTCTGACATACTGGATAAACTTGATATTCATGATATTATCCAAACTTTTCTTTGCTAAAAGCTAGGAAAGTAAAATTTATTTAATGACTTATTTACATTGTTTGTATTTAATTTACCGTATAATATGTATTATATTTATATTATAAATGTTATATTTTTCATTTATTATTGTTGTTTATCTGTTTTCTTGTGTTTGTAATTTTGTATTTTAAATAAAAAAGTTTACACAGACTATTTCAATCTTTTAATAAAATACTTATCTTTTGGGATTTTTAATGGTGTACTTTAAATTATACAATCTAAACGTTTCATAACACTTACAGTTATCTTCGTCAGTAGCAATGTTTGTTAAAATTGTTAAAGATGTAGTAAACAATTTTGTCAAATTTGAAAAATTCAAACATAAACATAAGCCTGCTATTAATATAACAGTTTGAGAAACGTATAAGCCAACTATAAAATTGTAGTAAAGAATAACTAGGTCATTAAAATTAAGTAGTTGAAATTAAATTGAAATTAAAAATTACAAAGAACGTTCTGCATTGTGCTTTCATTGTTAATAACACTTCCAATTATTGATAAAGATATCTCTTTGTTAGATTTAACTGGGTTATTTTTGATGTAATGTTTGATTTGTGAATGCTTCTATCATTTTAAAATTGAAGTTTTTCACAACTTTACACTTACATCATAACTCAATTAAATTTTGTTAAATGTGTTTTGGTCAAATTTCATTGTTAGCTTTCGTCGTAGAGAGTGTTCTGGTTTGTCATCTTTGAGACAGTTTAACAATATTTAATTTTAATGACCTAGTTATTCTTTACTACAATTTTATAGTTGGTTATACGTTTCTCAAACTGTTATATTAATAGCAGGCTTATGTTTATGTTTGAATTTTTCAAATTTGACAAAATTGTTTACTACATCTTTAACAATTTTTAACAAACATTGCTACTGACGAAGATAACTGTAAGTGTTATCGAAACGTTTAGATTGTATAATTTAAAGTACACCATTAAAAATCCCAAAAAGATAAGTATTTTATTATGAGTGTTAATGGTGAAAGTTTACATTTTCATATTTCAATCTTTGTGTGTTTTTTATTTCAATGCGTTAAGAATATAACAAAACAGTCATTTAAATGTCCCTAAACATAAGCCTAAAATTATAGTATTTCAAATTAATTATTCATTATTTTTTATTCATGTCGTATTACTTAAAATGCTACTAGAGAATTAAAATTAAAGTGTCCGAACCTATAGTTGTTGGGGCTCGTATCACCTAGGCATGCAAAATATTTATAATATTAGTTTTGATACAAATGTTTTTAATTAATGGCGCGCCTGTGGTGCAGGGAGTAATAAAACTGCCGACATTTCTGCAAGTTTATTTTCTTCTTCAGAACCTTCAGAACCAGAACATTCACTTTTTGAAAAATAAAATGTATAGAACATACATTTTTTAAGATACAATAACACATGAAGGCAATAAAAATTTTAGAGTTTCATATTTATTTTATAATTTTTGTTATTTTGCGTTTTCTCATGTTACATGCTTCTTTGATACTGCTATTAAGAATTCTTATTCTAAAATACATCTTGCATCTAAAAAATAGATTTTTTATTTCATCACTTAAATCTACACTTTCGGCTAATTTGTTTAAATTTTTAAGGTAGTTTTTTTCAATTTTTAGGGAATCTCCATTATAATTGGTAAATATATGGTCAAGCTCATTGCATTTTACTAAAAACTCATCAGTAGGTTTTTGCACCTACCTACCTTCGGTCCAATTATTAACCCAAGAAAAAGAAGGCTCATTACAGTCAGGGATAGAACCAAGCTTCCCCTTATGTCTCAGTTTAAATGCAATAAAACCCGCCAAATTTTCCCAACCGTCCCATCGTAACTCTTCTAAAGTTGTGTTGACTATTTCCAATTTTTCAAATTTATCTTCCTCACCCTCATCATCGTCCTTCGGCAAATCTAATGCACTAAATATTTCTCCAGTAAGAACCTAAAAATTTAAATTAGTTATGTACATATCAATTAAATAAATATTTGCCGTAATTCTACCTGTAATTGTAAATTTTTTAACTCATATAGAATAGTTACAGAACTACTTGGTTGGTTAGTTGTGATGTTTGCTTGTTCTTGTATGTTAGCAGACTTCGACATAATATCATCATTTCGACCCACTAAATAATTGCGTAGTCGATATTTAAGTTGAAGTGCACTTGGATGGTCGTGCAAACCTCCAATTGCTCTTATTATTGAAAATAAATCTTCTAGAGGATCCTGATTTAGGTTATATGTTAATAAGTCTTTTATGTTGAAGTCTTCTTTTAGGTCCAAAAAAAGTTTTTGTACAGACTTTATGCTAATAATAATCCCCTTTTGAAATGGTAGACATGTATTAGATACAATTTTTCTCAAATTTTTCACCATATTCATCATTTTTTCCAAAATTTCATTTTGTTCTGTTAAAGCCAAACCGTAACCTATTTCTATTTCAATATTATTTTAGAATAATTTAAGTTCAATTTGAATCTCGAACCTTTCACTCGATTCGTAGAATCTGGATGTGGGATTTGAGTATTGAAAACATCAAACCAGTCATTTACAATTTTCATAAACTCAGAACACTCAGACCACTTGTTCTCTGTTACGTAAAGGCCAAGCATACCCAATCTAGAAATTGCTTTGAAATTGTATGGGAAAATAACTTGGTAGCATATTTTACTTTTTGGCGTTGAGCACCTAAAAATAGAAATATTTTAGGGTTAATAATAATTATTATTATACGCAAACATAACCTCTATTCTAGTTTACCTTTCACAGTTAATAATTCTGCACTTAACTGATGACCAATGTTCAAGCTAACTTTTGGGTGTTTTGCAATAAATCCACAATTGGTTTTGAATTAATAATTTTTCCATCTAAAAAGTAACCACTGTCAAGAAAATGATTTCGTAAAAGTTTAACCATATGTGGTGTCTGCAAATACGTGAACTTCTTTGTAGCTGACTGGGTTCTCAAAACTAGTGTTTTCTTCAGAAATATTTAGAGAATTCCAAAGTCCCCTGTTACTTCCACCCTGATCACAATTAAGAGCATATACAGAGTAGCCAATATTCTCCAACTTTGTAATAATTTTAAAAATGAGTTTTTTTGTCATTTTACGATAATAATTTTGCTTCCAGTTTCCACATATCCCTCGCGCCATAATCACTTGCACATATTTGGTTGGAGACATAGTTGTATCATTTTTTTTGTCATAATCATGAATACTTTTGTGTTTTCATTTGATCGAAAAGTAATACACATGATCTTTCCATTTTAGTTAAAGTTGTGTTTTGGCTTTGCATTAACTTAAGGACTATGCTCAGAATACCTGCAAACAAAATGTAATACAATTATTTTATAACTAGAAAATATTGCTTATTATGTACCAAACTAAAAGGTCGTGCAATAAGACAATAAGTTTAAAAAAAATAACCTGGCTGTATATTTATTTTTCCTGCCCATCTTCTTAAAGTTGAGATTGCAGGCAAGGGATAGCCCCTTTTTTTTAACAGGCGATATGATCTTGGTCCCCCAGCATATAAAGATATTGCTGAAGTAATATCTTCAATGGTCCAATGGATTTGCTTTCCAGTTTTTAACTTACGAAGCTGTCCCTCTGTGAAAATTTTCACAACTGACTTTGTTTCTTGTCTTTCTTTTTCGAGCAGTCCTTTTAAGTGTGAATTTTCCTTTTGAAGATTATTTATTATTTTCTTCAAATGATCAGATTCTTCTTGTGAACTAAAAATGATATTAAAAGGTTTAACAAAAATAGTTATTTATTTGTTATTTCAGCACCTTGATTGCGTAGCAATGTCTCTACTCTTGTTAATACTTGAAATATCTACCTCCCTTATATCCCTAGTACTGTTCACCGATACTTCACCTTCACCACTACTCGTTAATGTTAAGTCGTGCTTTTCTTGGCTACAAATTTATTTTTTATATCAGATTTTACAAGAATTAGGTAATACTGAATACTTTTAAAGTTATGTTACTATAATACTGCTTATTACAAATATACAATTATATTCCCTATTGTTAAACTTCCTCCTAGCTAGCCCCACCTTGGTATAGTGCCCTCAATATCACTCACACCATTACATACAAATTATAAATATTATTAGAAGCAAACACTAGAAAATTAATTTATTCTACCTATTTACATGTTATGCATATTTTTAATTAAATTTCTTTTCTTCGCTCTTTCCTCTCGATCTTTTTACTTATATGTTTCAACTTTTGGAGTTTTTGCCAGGTTAAGTGAAGGTACAGCATGTTCTTTTAACTTCCACTTATTTCTAGGTTGTTGCAAAAGTTTTTCTTTGGCACAAAAATCATCATCCGAAAAATGATTTGAACATATCGTAGCATTTTCAGTTTTAAAATTGTGTTTTTGATAACACTTTTGCACCCATAAACTGCGGACTTCCTTAGCAGTTGGAAAGCAAAGTATCGGAAGGTAGTCGAATAGTTTTTACTTTTTTTATTATTGTTATTGGTGCAACCCACCACCGTACAATACACCATTGTTTAAAGTATGTATTTAAAATAAAACATGCGTTAAAACAGAACCACAAATTAATTAAAATTATCGTGCGCGTGAGCTTATCCTTAGGTCGTTGTATCATGAGGCAAGTTCATAATTAATTTTATGAAAAGGGTTAAATTGAACCTCCTTCCTCTTCATCTTCGTCATCAGTACTTGTTTCCTCGTCATCGGAAGAACCTGTGTTTACGTTGAAAGACAAACTTTCCACTGCTTCATCCAGAAATGCATCATGTTCCCACATTTCTTGTGCTACATTGTCAGCGTGAGCACAATTCTTTTGCCAGTCCGATACGCTGATATCGACAAAAGCGTTTCGAACGATACGCTGATATCGGCAAAAGAGTTTGGAACTAAATTTTCAATTTCACTACCACGTTGACCAGCATTGTGTTTTGCTAAACTCCAAATTCATTCTATCGGATTAAGCTCACAATGGTACGGTGGCAAGCGGTGGCCGTGCTGCTTTAATAACTCATCAACTTAGAAAGTTTTGTTGTATTTAAATTTCTTCACTAATTCTACCAATTCTGCTTTTCGCATTTCGCATGTTGTGGAAATCCCATTATTTTCCAGCCACGAATAGTTGCCTTCCGGGCAGATTGCGTTGGTGGTCTATTAATTTGAACGCTATGGTAAGCAGCGTTGTCCATGACGACAATACCATTCGGTGGTAGATTTGAAATTAGTTGTTTTTGTAACCAAGTCATGAAGTACGCACACGCGCACACAGGCACACACTCGCACATACGTTCATACACACACATGCCCACACGCACACATGCGCACACGCAAATGTACATCATGGACCATCTTGGCGAAACTTTGTCAAACATTATAAATTGAGATAACGTCTTTTTGACGCTGTGTCTGTGTCTCTATCTGTGTCTGTTTCTGTGTCTCTGTCTGTGCCTGTGCCTGTGTCTGTGCCTGTGTCTGTGTCTGTGTCTGTGTCTGTGTCTGTGTCTGTGTCTGTGTCTGTGTCTGTGTCTGTGTTTGTGTCTGTGTCTGTGCCTGTCTCTGTCTCTGTCTCCGTCTCTGTCTCTGTGTCTGTGTCTGTGTCTGTGTCTGTGTCTGTCTGTGTCTGTGTCTGTCTGTGTCTGTCTGTGTCCGTGTCCGTGTCCGTGACCGTGTCCGTGTCCATGTCTGTGTCTGTGCCTGTGCCTTGTTCTGTGCCTGTGACTGTGTCTGTGTATGTGCGTGTGTCTGTTTCTGTGTCTGTGCTTGTACCTTTATCTGTATCGGTGACTTCTGTCTGTGTTTGTGTTTGTCGGTGTCTGTGTCCTTACCTGACAGTATCTGTGTCTGTGTCCGTGCGCGTGTCCGTGTCCCTGCCCGTTCCCGTGTTCGTCTCAGTGTTCGTGTCTGTATTTGTGTCTCTGTCTGCCTGTGGTTGTGTCAGCCTGTGTCCGTGCCCGAGTCCGTGTGGTCGTGTGCGTGCGTCTGCGTCTGTGTCCATGTCCGTGACGGTGCCTGTCCCCGCCTTCGCCCGCCTTGTCCACGTCCTTGTTCCGTCCTTCCTCCTGTCCCTGTCTGTCTGTAAGTGTTAGTTCAAATTTGTTCAATATCTCAGTAATGAAAATTTAATTTTGCATAACTTTTCTTTATAACATTTCTTAATTTAAAGCAAACTAAGTCTAAAAATTAATTAAGTAGGATTTGGAGTTTATTTTTAGTTAGCATCTATATGTCTATTAACCTCTAACATGAAGCTTTAAACCTCTATCTAATATGTATTATTGTTTTCGTTCTGACAGTGTCCTCTATTTTCATTATGAACGTATTAAAAAATAGGTTGCATGATTATCCTAAAGAAATGATCATTATTTCGTTTTTTTTTAATTTCGTTTTGTAGGTTGGACGGTCGTGTGTTCCATACCCGTATTTTACATTGAGCGAATGCCTATATAAGTTGCTTTTTCGTACTCGCTTTAATAGCTTTAGTTGTTTTGGAAATAATTACGATGTAATTATGACGAATGTGTTTTGTACTGCGACATCAGTGATTATTTTCGGGTTAATATATATTTTTAGATTTTTTACAGAATTAAATCGCAGCTAAGTGTTCAGAATTTTTAAAGATATCCTGAAATTAAACCACTTGGACATTTTTCTTTCTCATTGAAGCGATAAAATTTTAATTTAATTTTCTGTATCAGTTAATTTCAAGGAAATGAATTTCTAATCAATTGAAGATTATTTTCTCAATACGTTGTCATAACAATCTCCTAGAAAACCAAGTTAAAAAAAACAGTTTTATTTATGTACAAAAAAAAAACAGCATCAGAAAGATTTAATTTTGAAGGCGGAAAAGAAATGTGTTAAAATGATGCGTAAAATACGCAATTCAAAACTATTTAATACGTAAATATATGAATATACAACACACCTATATAATTCAATCGTATTACATAAACACACGCCGTGCCACCTTCTTCAACGCCTCTGTTAATAATGCGCCATTTTCTTCTTCCGTGTAACAGTTGGCCTTCCTGAAACAGTAATGACCTCATTACTAAAATTAACTCTCAAGGAGGTCTGATAGGTCTTGCCCATCGGCCTCCTCGCCCGCCTCTGTCACATTCATCCATGCATGGATAAAGAGTCGAACGTGACAGTCGTCTGAAATTGCTTATAACCCCTAACACCTTTAATCGCCTCGATTATGTACCTATCGTTAGGTAAGACTCTCGGTACTCTACAAGGTCCGTCAAATTTATTCGCCAATTTATTACTCACTTTGGCATCCGCCCGACCAGTAGCTGCAGTTCGCCATAACACCAATTCTCCTAACTTATATTCGTTAGCCTTTCTCCGCCTTTTACTGTAACGTGCTTGCATCCGCCTACCCGCCCTTTTTAAGTTAAGGGCCACCGTACCACGTGTTGCCTTGACGTCCATCTACGCCACGTCTGAACTCAATGCAGTTATTAGCTCTTGCACCTTAGGGTCCTGTAGTTGCAGTGTGAGGAACCAGTCAGATTCCACCATCGTCACCACGTTAACGCCTGCATAACTTAGTTGCGGTCTTTCGCCTATAGCATTTCGACTTAATGCACCGGCATGCTGCATCTTTACGCCAGGACGATATCCCACCTCCAGATCATATTCCTGAACAGTCAGCCACCACCGAGCTATTCGTGGAACCAAATCTCTCTTCAAAAGGGTCGCCCTAATTGCAACACAGTCAGTCACTACCTTGAATTTTACACCAATCGGATGCACACTGAAGCGCCTAACGCCCTCCAGTACGGCTAAAGTCTTAAGTTTACAGCTATGGTACGCCTGTTCGGTTAAGGTAGTTATTCAACTGAAATATCCCACTACTCGCCACGCAGCGCCTTCGCCTTTTCATCTTTGTACCGACAAAGCGCCTAAACCCAACTTACCAGGATCAGTATGCAGCTGGGTTTCGGCCTCATACGATGCCAAAACTGGTCTCGACGCCAGCGCCCCTTTAAGCTGGTCAAAAGCTCTTTCCTGTTGGTCGCCCCAATGTCAGGCCGCCTTTGTCTTGGTTCGGTCGGTTAGCGGTTTTGCTACACGGGAGAAGTCTTTTACAAATCCCCTAAAATAAGAGGCTGGTCCACGAACTGTCGCAAGCCGTTAACTTCAGTGGATGTAAGGAAGGATTTTACCGCCTCTATTTTACACCTCCTTGGTCGAAAGCCATCGGCGCTAATCTCGTGTCCTAAGTACTCCACCTTTTCCATCAAGAAAGAGCACTTGCCCAATCTCAATTTCACGTCCGCCTCCGCTACAAGGTTAATTCGTCCGACCTTTTATTCATAACGCGTTGGAATACTGATGGGGCATTCGCCAATTCAAACGGATCCAGTAAATATTCACATTGCTGTCAGGAGTAATAAACTCCGCTTTATTGATAGAATATGGGTGTACAAGCACCTGGTGATAGCCCTGCGCCAAGTCAAGGGTTGAGTAGTATCTCTTGTCCGCTAGTTTGAATCAGCGGCAAAGGATATCGACCTTTCACCGTGATCGCGTTCAACTCCCGATATAGGACTTACATACGCCGAATCAGATTTCCTGATAACGCTCGCCTCCAGTAGTCCTCGCACTTTCTGCCTCCCCAACGCCCGCTCTGAAATGGACAACCGATAATGTCTATAATGCACCGGTATGTCGGTAGTTAGTCTAATTTGCATTTCGCCTAAATGAGTTAGTCCGAGATCCCTCTCCCCTGTAGAAAAACAGTTAGACCTCGCATGTAATACCGCAGTCAACTGTAACCTGACACGTTCACATTTCTCATTCGGTTTGATTCGTTACTAGCTACTATATTCACCTGTATATTGCCATGTTCTATTAATGGTTCTGCTATCGCCAGTAGAGGTCCCTTCTTTCATTGAATAAACGAATCGTTTAAGTTCGACACCACCACCATTTCTCGCCTATCCGCCGCGTTATAGGACGCACTCATTATATAATTATACGCCCTGGTGCATACACACCTCTCGGTAAGCTTAAGTCTCCCGTCTGGACGGCCGCCGATTACCTGCACTACCGCCACTGAGGAGAATCTTGGTGCACACATGCCCGCCGCCAAACGAACTTCATATCGCTGAGTATGAGTTACGTTAATTCACATGAACGCCGTACCTTGACCACGCCTATCTATTACTATAAAAACCGCCTTTAAATTTTATTTATAATCATTAGTCACGCCCATGTACTATAAATCAACTATAACGCCTTTTACGAATAACTAAGTACATAAAGTGTACCTATAACCGATAATTAGTCGCCTTTCAATTTATTTACAACTTTTTGGTAAAGCCCCTGTATAATGATACTCCGCAATATCGAATATAACGCCTTTATAAATCGATAAGTAGATAAATTGCACCTGAGACATTGGTCTCAGGTGACTCTAACGATTGGTTAGAGTCGCCTTCTAATTCTATCCGCAATTTTTTTATAACGCCCAAGTATAATAATGATTACATTCAATCGATAAGTAGATAAATTGCACCTGAGACATTGGTCTCAGGTGACTCTAACCATTGGTTAGAGTCGCCTTCTAATTCTATCCGCAATTTTTTTATAACGCCCACGTATAATAATGATTACATTCAATTTGTAATTCGCCTTTATAAGTCTGCAATTGCGTACGTTCTCAATTGAAAACAAATAAAACCAAACCCGCCTTTTGGATGTTGTTTTCACCTGAATGCAATAGAGAACGCCTTCTGATTATTACGTATAATTATTTGTTATCTGTTAAATCGATTTGTAAACGCCGGCAAATTTAAAGGAACAGACACAACATCTAATTATTTTCTCTACAGTATTCATATTGTTAATATTTCTCAGGTAATCTCCTAACACGAAGTTAGGTGGAGTAATTAGACTTTGTTTTACAAGGGTTGTACCATTTGAAACCTGCTCAAGAAGAAAAAACTCGAAGATGTCAGAATCGAATAAAATATGGTTTTAAACAGAATAACATTATTGTACATTTTGAACTTGGTTAATCATTTCTTGTGTTTTTTCTTTTGATTCAAAAGCGTGTGTTGCCCCCACAAGCCCTTACAACTGCAGTCAATCGTCTTCTAAAATTTGTGATAAGGTCATCGATCAGTTCTTGAGGCAAGCTGTCCCACTCCACAAATCAATGCAGCTCCTACTTCTTCTCTGTTTTGAACAGCAGGAATTCTTGACCTAAGTCTTCTGCCTAGTATGTCCCACACATGTTCAATCGGGGTCAGGTCAGGGGAACACGCTGGCTAATTCATTGTTGTTATACCCCCTTGGTTTAAAAAGGCAGTTACACAGTGGGCGACGTGTGGACGCGCATTATCCTGCATTAGGGTGAAATTTTCTCCTATATATGGGGTAAAAGGTACCACATGGCCTTGGAGAATACCTGTGATGTACGTATCCGCAGTTAACACTCCACCATCAATAACACTAACTCTGTGCGTGCCCCCAAACGCATGCCGCCCCTCACCACAATGGAACCTCCACCAAAAGATACAGTAGTAGTTAAATTAAATGGTACATTTTGTTTTCTTTGGCGTCGATACAATCTTTCCCTACCGTCAATTGAATTTATACAGAAGCGTCTCTCGTCTGTGAACAAAACTTGACCCCACTGGTCATCAATCCAATTTCGATGTTTTCGACCAAATTCTAGTCGTGCTACACGATAATGTCTCTGGACTTTTGGGGCTTTTATTGGTACCTATGACTTGAGACCAACTTCTTTAAGTCTTCTTCTTACTGTGCGCTCACTTGTATTGGTTCCACGAACACCTTCCAGTAGGTTTCTTGTTTGAACTGTTGTTTGACGTCTGTTTCGCAGTGTTTGCAACGTTATGAAACGATCATTTGCAGCCGTGGTGGAGCATTTTCTGTCTTGTCCTCTTCTTCTCACATACTCCCCGGTTTGTCTCCAACGACTTACATGTTCGATCATTGCTAGCCTAGCAATATCAGTCGGCACTAAGTTACCCATTATCATCTGGTTATTACAATGCAAACAAACTGACGAAAACAAATCAAAGAAAAACAAATTCCAACAAACCCGAACAAATCAAGCTGATTAATACTTAACTTAATGGTTATCTGTAGATAATAAGTGTTTCAAATATAAAACAACACACACGTTTGAAGTTTTGACATTAAAAACTTCAATTGTTTAGTGGAGCATTGAAAGCTGTCTAGATATAGGCTACAAAATAATAAAATTAAAAAATAAGCTAATTTACAATCTGTTCCTTTAAATTTGCCGATGTATTTTACAGTTTATTAATTACACCTCTATAAAATTATTATTAATCAATTTGCAATTCGCCCTTGGACTCCAATACCTTCAAAGTGAGTCTCAACATTGAAACTTTTGTCCATAATGAAGTGGGTGATTTTCCCTTTACGTACGCTAATAACACGTCTTCATTAGCCAAATTGATGTTCTTAATAGTAAGCCATTCTGTGAAATCTTCGCATTCTTTATCGGTGCCTGTTTTTTTCTGGTAGCAAATCAACACTTGCAACCATAGAATCTAATATGTCTGGAGGAATATTGAAATTTCCTTATATTTCATCGATATTTTTCATAAAAAAAAGTCGTAAAGCTTACAAACCTGTTTAATGAACTGTTTATGCTTAAAAAACTTTTCCATGACAACTCCAAACGTGATGACCATAAGCATACCTTGATCAAGGTAATCATTATATTGTACCTATGCGAAATTATAACTTAAAAGTTTGCATCTTTATGAAGTCAAACTATAATTTACAGGTGATGGGATTAAGAAAAGTCTTGAACGACACACGGCCGTTACGGAAATCACGGACGTGGTTGAAGCTTGTAAACCGAGGCGATGGCCGAGGTTTATAATTAACCAAGTATCGGCCTTATGTCGTTAATAACTATATTGTTATGTTATGTTGGCGTTTTATTTTAAGATTTTTCATTGTGTAATAATGAAATATGCCATGAAGCCTTTGGCATCATGGCATCCCGCTTGAGAGTTTTTCGAACTGAAATTGCCCTGAGTGTAAAAAATTGTGATCCTGTTGTTTTGGCTAATAGCGTTCTACATAATTATTTAATGTAATTATCCTAATACCTACTTATCAACATCTTCTGTCGATTTAGAAGATACACTTGCTAACCATTTTCGCCCAGGAGAATGACGTCAAGAAACGGAAGCATTTATTCCTTTACGAAGAACACCCAGAGGTGCAACACTGACAGCAAAAGAAGTAAGAGAAGCACATAAATATTTTTTTAATAACGAGGGCCGAGTGCCTTTTCAGGATGTTATGGCATTTTATAGAACATAGAATTCAAATAAAAAATTATTTCGATGTGGTCGTAAAATAAAATAATGTTGATCCAGTAATATTACAATGTAGAATAACATAATAAAACATAAGTAACTAGCTGGTGTACTACTTACATTACTAGTGTCTTCATCCCAATTTGAAATTCCAGGTCTTGGAGTCTCATCGTCATACAGAAAGCTTAAAATTTTAAAATACCATAAAGTGGAAACATATAAATCATCTGTACCCGAGCCAGTTCTTTGGGATTTACGAACTTTATTTAATTCTGTTCTATATGCACAACGAAAATTATGAATTTTCTTCGTTACAAAATCCTTGTTTGCTTCTGGATACCTAGGTTCCATCAATTGTTCACAGACATTTCCTTTCACATTTTAATCCTATAACAATCACTTTTTGAATTCCACAAACAAGGAAATTGTTTGTGGCGTTCTAAAAATCTTCCTAAAACGCATAATCTGTATTACCCTCGGCCATATTACGTTTTCTTCGCAAATATAAGGGATATATTGCGAGATTACCGTACGCACTCAGAGACCAGTTGCGCCATGTCTCCGTTTCGCTATCGCGTCTCCAGTAATCGACGGGATACCTAGATCTGTATCAAGACAGCGTGAGACAATATGCGACACTCCTCCATACGGTGAGATATGTATCAAGAGACGGTATCGCGATACCGTATCTTGAGATATGTCTCTAAATCAGTAGCAGGCTTAACTGTTGAAATTGTTCATTGTTATTTTTGTTTATTTTCAGTAGTTGACACGAATTCTAAATTTTAGGGATACTGAGAACACTGTATTTAACATTACTAACATTCATAAAATTAGCATTAAGGTCTACTCAAACCAATGCGGGACTGCGGGAACGGGAGCGGGAGCGGAAAAGGTTTGGAACATGCGGCAAGCGGGATAATCGTGTGTATTCACACTGGTGCGTCAGAAGTGAGCCGAATGAACGTAATTTTAGTTGTTATTTTTTAATTAAAAACAAATATATACGATAGTTCATCAGATGAGGAGGAAATGCTGTTGATGCTAGCAGCAGAAGTTGATGAGAAAATAAAAAGGTATGTACATATATAAATTTCAATAATAATGTTTTTATTTAATTTTTGTTCTATAGACATAAGAAAACAAGAATATGGATACACACCATTAATAAAGATAGGCTCCTTTATGTAGAATACCATACGTTAATGCACCAACTTCGACAAGATGAGAAAAGATTTTATATTTATTTTCGGATGGCCGTAGGGAAGACACAAATTATCGTGAAGCCCAGAGGAACGTTTGACAATTGCGATGAGGTAAGATTATTTTTAAAAAACATTTGTTAACACAATTAGATACTTATTTTTTTTGTGAACGCACAGTAAATATAGCAAATATTTTATTTCGTAAAGATTACAGTATAAGCAAGTACAAGTAGTCTTAATTTCCTAGACATAAATAATATTACTCGGAGGGATTAAAATGTAAGATATATAATGCTACTGAGGAATTTCAAGAGGAATTTCTTTGCTGATGAAATTATATGTATATTTCCTTAGTGTGTGACAATTTGGTCGGAAAATGTGCGTGATTGTTCTGATAACTAGGGATGTGGCTGTACATCTAATTGTGTGTATATTTCCTCAGGTTGTGTGACATTTTGATCGGAAAATGTGCGTGATTATTCGGATAACAAGGGATGTGGCTGTACATCTAACTGTATGTATGTTTGCATGGATGAAGATAAATTTTGTTTTGGATGCGTTTATGTATGGCTGTAATGAAGATCTGTATTTTGATTGGTTAGCGATTGTTATATACTCAGGTTGCACAGGTGATGATGCCGGCAGTGAAGTAAGCGATGAACTACTAAAATCACTAGCATTAGACCAAGGCCTCGACAGCGACTTCATCTCTTCAATATATTCTAATTCTTGCTCTGCAATAATCTGTGCGATTTTCATTTTCGTTATGACTTGTCTTTTGAGGGAGAAGTATTTTACGGTTTGCGCATATCCCGAATATGTAACATCAATAGCGGTCTTATCGTAACATCCTCTCTTATTTTCTAAATAATTTACCATGGCATCTACTGACGAAGGGTATTCTTTACTTTCTTTTTATTGCCGGGGTCTTCAAGTTGTCAATTTTCTGGTTGATGATGTAGTTGACTGCGTATGTGAGGGTGTACTTGCAACGGACTGTGTATCAGGCTGATGTTTAGTGGCATCTAAGGGTGAATGTGTCTCTTCTAGTTCGCCGTCTTATACATCAGAAATAACTGTTCCTTGCACTATTTCAGTTACTTGACTTTCGGTCGCAATTTCTTCTTCGCCTATATCACGTATACTTGAAAAAGTTTCAGCAAAATCTAGGAATGGGCGAAAAAATTCCAACTGTTTTGACCACTGCCAATTAATGTAATTTTTCTTCGCCGCTTGCCGAGTTTGGGTTTTAAGGCTTCGCAAATACTTTGTTTTAGATTTTTGGCTACTGGAGATTCCTTTTCTACAATTGGACATAGCTATCGAATTCGCTTTAGTGCTGTAGGTGTAATTGTTAAAGAAATTTCTCAAGCAATTGTATACAAAAAGCAAGATATGCCTGAACCAACAAAGGAAATTGGAAGAAGTCAGCTGAAGGTTTTTATGATTTGTGACAATTTCCCAATTGCATCGGAAGCATTGACGGTAAACATATAACAATAAAATGCCCTAAAAATACTGGATAGACATTTTTGTTATCGTAACAAGTTTTCCAATGTACTGATCGCTATTGTTGGACCTGAATATACATTTTTATGTGTGGATATTGGAGGATATGGGAAGAATAGTGATGGAGGAATTTTGGAGAGTCAAGAATGGGAAGAAGATTTGCTGCAGGTTTAATGAACGTTCCAGAAGACAACAACCTACCCGGGACAAACATAACTGTTTCACATGTTTTAATGAAACCCTATCCATACAGGCAGTCTCGAGGAAATAGGGGGAAAGAAAAATATAATACTAGACTTTGTACTGCTAGACGTGTTGTAGAAAACGCCTTCGGAATTTTGGTACAAAAATGGAAGATATTTTATAGATCCATCGAAACTTCCGTAGAAACGACCATACAAATTGTGAAAACCACCTGCATCATACATAACTTTATAAGAACACAAAAATCTGATTCTCTATATTTTGAATATCTAGATCCTGCAGAAAGCATGATGGATGCTTTCATCAATTTAGAAAGGGATCCAAGAGGGGCCACAAATATGGCATTTGATATCCGAGAGAAGTTTGCTGATTTTTTTAATAATTAGTTTATAAATAAATTGTGAAGGCATAGGAGTGCTTGCTATATTTTGTGTTTTGTATAGTATAAAAGTAATTAATGATGATACTTTTCTCTTAACACATTTTCATATTTTTGTTTAGTAATTTACTTACCTTTTTGTAGTTCAAATCCGATTTCATCCTATACTTTGTCTTTCTTCCTTATATTTTTATATTCTGGATGAGAAAGATTTCTTTCTGTTAAAGACATCTCGCGCATCTGTCTATAAACACAAACAAAACAAGAAATGACCCGCGGGAAGAATGCGAATCGCGGGAAAAATGGTGCACCCTGCGAACCGATATGGCTACCGCATCGGTATGTATGCTTGTATTTCCCGCAGAGTGATTATGTCCAGTGGGAATTCCGCTCCCGCAGTCCCGCATTGGTTTGAGTAGACCCTTACTCTAATTTGTGCAACACACTTTCATTCAGTCCACTTAATTAATACACGTAATTTGTATAAAAAAATATGTACTTCTGATTTTTACTTTTAACATGTAAGTTATTATATTATGTTTGCCTGAACAAGTAATTGTAGCATAAATATCAGACTGTGTACAATTTACGGTATTATCGACAGCTCGATAAGGCAAAGATGCTGTATGGTTGGTCTCTTCAGTCGCTAGTGTTCAGAGGAATGTGAAACATTTCCATTAGCAATGTTCCTTGTTGAGGAGATTTAATGACGCCTAGAAACATAAGATACCATTTTACTTAAAAATATTCTATTTCAAAACTATACCTTACACGCAAATTATGTAATCGCCATTCTCTATACAACTGTAGGTAATACTTCACTGAAGCTAATTCCATACCAAACTCGGACTATTGAAATTATTTTCAGAATTTTCCGTGTTTACGTCATAAAAAAAAACTTATAATAATTTAATATTAGTCAAGTTGCATTGGTATGTGTGAATCCTTGCGATATTGCAGGCTCACATTCCATTAATATTGTAATCTCATTATATTTAGAATTTACATCAGTTCTACATACATGAAGACAAAATTTACATCGATTGGAGCTTAAATCTCGATGGCGTAGTTGGTTAGCACGGTACTCTCACAAAGTACAGGTCATAGGTTCAAATCCTACTCGAGGTAAACTTTGTATTTATGTATTTAATAAAATTAATAATAATTTTTAATATTAAGCTTAATTTGAGTAATTGTGGTATTAGAAGAAAATATAATCATTGAGCCATCGTGGAGACAAATATTTACCTGTTTTGTGCTAAAATCAAAAGCTGTTTTAAAATGTGTAATTGTACTAGGTGACTGAGTAAATTTCAGTTTTTAAAGTAGTTAATATAAAGTTATCTAAATGTCAACCGTCTCGTTCATAGCATTCCTCCAAGTTTCTTCCTAAATGGTAGCATACCCGCTGAATAAGAATTAACAGGAATGTTGTTACTGGCTTACCGAGTGTTGTGCTTCAAATATTGCACATTGTCCGGAGGATCGGTGTAGACAATACTCTAAATAGCCCCACAACAAATCTAAAGGAGTAAGGTCAGGTGATTTTGGAGGAAAGAAAATATCGCCAAATAACCAAAAAACAGTTTGTGGAAAGAATTCTCGAATAGTGTAACCCCCCTTTCTTTAATGAAGGATTTCACTTTATACTATTTTTGCTTTACCCGTTAGCTATCAGTCGGAAATAGGACGACTTATGATTTGAACAACAACAGATTTCTGGAAACACTACTTTTATTGCCTATAAAATATAATACTAAAATATTCAACTTAAATCTAAAAAATACTTGAAATATTCAACTTAACACTAAATAAAGAAACATAAAATCGGATCTCCAGGTCACCTCCAGCGGTTGAACAGGCCCGCGGCGGTTTCAGCTTGAGTACTGGAATCCCTGAAAATTAAATGGTTAACGTAGTTCACGGGGTTTCTAGTAGTAATTTCCTAGGTTTACGTTAGGTAATATATTTTAACCCTCCCGTGATTACACACTCACCCAAATTAATAGGAAAGGAAATAAATCAGGATGATTTGAGTATTGAAAATTCTTTAACGTGTAATTTTAATAATGTTAAAACGTTCCTAATATATAAAATAATATTTCCTTTATATTTATTCTGAGAATTTAACAAAAGAACTGATAACACGGTTATGTATTCATTGCCTTCGCTCTTATACTGGTCACTAGGTCAAACGTTGTAGAACACCGCCTTTAAAATAAACATTTATCCCATTCAATAAACTGGGATTTCGGGTTGTGTAATTATGGTTATCGCTTTCTTGTAATTAGCAGTAGGACTGGAATCGTAAAAGTAAAACATAAATAAAGGTTTTATTTACGGAATTTCTTTATCATGCTTTTACGAAATCGAATATTTTCGTAAGTATTTAAGATAGCATACAGTAGTTTTAATCTGTTTATGTGCGATGTATTTTATCGCTTAAGGTGTACAAAAATAATATTTCTTTTTATGTAGAAATAAGTCGAAATTTTTGCAAGATATAAATTGGATTTATAATTAAAGAATTTATTTTCTTTCAGGAAGCAGTTTATCAACTACTTGATGTATTTCGGTATGCGTATAATTAGATGACAATATCAATGATGTACTATCGGAATTTTATAACGGTTGATATAAACAGGAGTTTGGGACGATTATTTAATCGATCAGGTATGTGTTGTTTTTAATGAGTGCTCCAGCTCGGTCGTGTGAGTGTTCAGGTGTTTTAGGAAGGATTATCTAACTCAACTGGCCTTACGCACCATGGGTTAGATAGAAGGAATGCTAGATCGAACACGGCTACGTCTGTCGGACAATCACAGATATAAGAGCCACCTCTAAAGGCCTACTCCTTAGGGGATAGTTCATGTAGGAAACCTCAGTACTTTTCAGGAATACTCCTAAAAGCAAAGAGGAGGATTTGTGTACAGGATAAACGTTTTCCGCGGACCTAACGCTCCAGGGAAGTCAGAGTGTTGTGTGCGTGTTGTATTTTTCAGTAAAGATCGATTTATAATCTACTAAAGCCAGAAAAGAAATCTTTCTAACTGGTCGAATTATTAGTATAAAACAAATTATAACTTACCCAGATAGACTGGCAGGTAGAGGTAACAATAAATACGACGGTTCACTAGGGTCGCATGGGACCTCAGGACGGAAGTGGCTAGGTAAATAAGATAGTTACGTCAGGACGGGCAGGATAAGATAACATTGTTTCAGGACGTCGCTGTTCTGACGTGATTGAATATTGACCATATATTCCGGCGTTGGTTCGCAAATGTAATAAAAACTTCTCTCCGGCGATTTCAAATTGTTTCGGAAACATATCGCATATGGCCTTTACGGGTTGCAGGAAGTCTAGGCCTATAACCATGTTGGTAGATAATCGAAACTTTTTTCTCCTAGGTTGGCTGGAAATATATACATGCCTCACGGGTCTGCGTCTGCCGACATCTTGCCGTGTCGTTGCATAAATGTACGGATAGCAGTCGCATATTCGGTTGCTTTCTCCCTTGACCATTGTAGACGGTTTCGTATGTCTTCTTCTAATTTAAATTGATAGCGAGGTGGTGAGAAGTGTAAGCGGAAGCTTCGTTCCATAAACATTTATTATTTCGGTATCATAATAATGTATTCTCCTTCAGGAGTTCTGGTAATGCAAGCAGTAATTCGTCGTGAGCGATATCGTAAGATTTCTGTAATTCTTGGACACGCTCAAGGAAGGATATAGGGTCGCCTATGCCGTCATATTTTACTCTCCATTTGCGAATTCTGTCGCATATGTCTGTCCTCATTATATGCATAATCGGCGGCTCGTGAACTGGTATATCAGTGGATACAGATGTACCTGCAGGCGTCATCATTGTTTCACTGTGAACAGGAATTTATCGTTCTTCGATTCTTAAATATCTTACTACTCGTACTCTAAGGGTTTCGGCGTTTCCTTCTGTGTCTAAGCGGTATTTACGAGCGTCTTCTTTCAATTCCTCTTTCTTCAATTTGTAGATCCATCCAACTCGAATGTCGTTTTCCTTTGCTGGTACCTGGAAATATTTACCTAAAAGAAATCTGTCATTATACTGGACTGGATGCTGAACCTGTAACAGAGTTATTTCGTAGTTGTTTGTCAGGATCTGATTTAATCGTTGTCGATTCAAATCGAGCCCCCACGTTAAGGTGCCAAATTTTGTAAAACCCCTTTCTTTAATAAAGGATTTATACTATTTTTGCTTTGCCCGTTAGCTATAAGGGGTGACTCGTGATTTGAACAACACCGGATTTCTGCAAATACTACTTCTATTGCCTATAAAATATAATACTGAAATATTCAATTTAACGTCTTGTTGTTGTTTTTTTCAGACAAGATCGATTTATAATCTACCAAAGGAAAAAAGGAATTTTTCCAACTGGTCGGATTATTACAATAAAACAAACTATAACTTATCCAGATAGAGTGGCAGATAGAAGTAACAATAAATACGGCGGTTCAGTAGGTCGCAGGTCAGAAGCGGCTAAGTAGGAAAGATAAGATTGTTTCAGGACCGCAGTGGAAAGAAAGATCATCTCGTCGGTCATCGGTCATCGTTATTTAGTTACGGCTATTTAATACATTAAATACAAATGCATTAAACATACTACCTTTTGTTTATTGTTTATTTCTCAAGATGATTTTCGGCCTCTTGTGCTTCATTTTATCTTGGATGTCGTAGTCCTTTTATTGCTGGGTTGGGATGTGCCGCTAGTGCCTCTGCTAGGTTGGTTGTGGCGTTTTTTGCGAACTCCATTAAGCTGGGTATCTTTAGGTCTTCGTGTATTTGGTCGTTTCTTACGAACCATGGCGGTGTATAGCATCAGCGGCCGGACTACCGTTTTGTAGATTAGCAGCTTGTTGTCGGTTGACAGCACGCTGTTTCTACCTATTAACGGGTAGACTTTGTTTATCATCCCGTGAATAGGATGGCCGTGCTTTTCTCTGGGTTGATGGTAATGCACCATTTCTTATACCATTCTTCGAGGTCATCTGACGCCCTCTGCAGATGTCTGTCGACTAGTCCGAGGCTGCTTGCTGGATTGGGTTAGGACCGCGGTGTCGTCCGCGTATGTTGCGAGGATGTAGATCATCTCGCGTCGCGGTTCTGCTTATATAGTCCGTGGTCTAACGTGATTGGATATTGACCTAATTTCGCGGTCGGACGGGATTGGTCCAAGATGAAGCGAGATCCTGGTGGGAGTTCTTGCCTTGAAATCTTAACCGATTTCTTGATTGCGGAAGAAGGGATAAAACTATAACATAGAGGTATAAACTGAAAATAATTAATTTGCGTATTTCTTTACAATAGTGTTCATGGAATCTACCCCCGTAGCGTCATCTCGTTGAAACTAGGTCAAATCTGGATCCGGATTGCACCCTTGAAAATTATGAAGAGTAGGAATAAAAAATTACGAATGATTTCACTGTACCTCTGGGTAGTCACAGTTACAGAGCGTTCATGGGCATCTTCAAATAAGTAAGCAGCCGATTATTCCAGGCGATGGTATGGCCCACCAAATCGTTACTTTCTTAGAATTTCTTGTGGCTTATTACGTGCCCGATACCGATAATTCTGCTTGTTTCCCACGCCCCCTTTATTCCAAAACACGTTGATCATTGCCTGACCAAAATGTTTTTTATTTTGTAGTCATCAGGCTTCAGAAACTCTACCAATTGAATTTTATAGGCATGAAAGTGTAAATCCATCTTCAAAATTCATTGGACATCTGAATACACCAGACAACGTTTACGTAGAAAGCTATTTGGTTGTTCAGACTACGTTTGAATTACAGTCTGTCGCGCAACATTGATATTTTCCAATAACCTAGCAGATTTTGTTTGACCTAGGTACTCGAAATTTACTTGTCGAACTTGTTTCTAAGAACTTCCTTACCAATGATTTGCTGCTGTTTGACAGCAACGCTGTCCCCTCTATAATTGTCACGGTTTGTACGCAGACTACGTTTGAAGACTAAAACTTAGTTTGACTCACCCAGTGTTTAACCTGTTTTATGATAATCGGTATCTTTCATGGTTCGCTAATATATGACTGTCACATAGGTTAATGACACTTCAACAATGAAATTTTCCAAGGCTTATATTTGTCATGAATATATCAAAAAGCTTTTAAAAAATTTAATTGTAATTCGTTACAGTATCATTAATTTAATGGTAAGTGTTTCTACTGTATTTGATATATTTACCAGTCTTATGTTATGGTATTCTCTAATGTAAGAACTTACGTATTAAGCTGGTGCGAAATACATTACCGCTTGTTAACTCTTACTTTAAGATAAAACAACTCATCTTGTGGTTAGTTGGGATCACAAATTTTTGTCCAAGGACTGTAAGTTTATCTACACCGCTAGCTTAGCGCTTCTTAAATCTAGAGGTCATAAACAGGCTCCTTATACGTTTTTGAGAAATAATGTTTATTGACAGAACTATACGTTGTCAAAATTTAAATATGTAAAGCAAGACCCAAAATATCTGTTCCGCAAATGTTTGCGTCACGTCACACGGTACGTTACCCGTCCAACAGCAGAAGCGCTTAAATTCCGCTACATGTATTTGAATTATTTATGTCGAACACAAAATAAAAACTGTTACTGAAAAAGATGTTTACACTCTTTCTTATATTAGTTCTAGTCTTGATCATCCTTGTGACGCGCGTTATCTTTCTAGACCAGATTATACGTTCTACTTTTTGGCAAATCCCACTTTCTGTTGACTCCAAATCTTTGACAGCTATCACAGTCGCGTATGTTGTATCAGTTCACACGTATGCATAATTCACTGACAACATTTCAACGCTTAATTTATCGCGTTCTAGAACTTAATTTGGAAACGTATTGCATATCATCTTGATGATATTGTAATTTCTACAACTGCAAGTGTTATTTCGGTAGACCCAAACTTAGTTATCTTGTAAATAATAATGGTCTTTTGATTAACTCGGGCAAAATTGCTGCTATTGATTCTATCCCTACTCCTACGGTCTCTGATTTGCGCCTTGTGGTCGGTGTAGCGTCTTGGTACCGCAGGTTCATCCCACATTTTTCTTCACTTACTTCACTTAAAAAAAGGTACTCCATGTATTTCGTTCCCTGAGTGTGAGTTAGCAGTTACGTCTTTGAAGGAACACCTGGTCTCTTCACCTATGCTGTCTTGTTTCGATTTCTTTGATCTTCTTCTCGTCCAAACAAATGCCTCAACTTTTGGAGTTGCAGTCTTAAGCCAACAGTTTGACTTTGCGGAAAAGTTATTAATTATATTAGTTGATGTTCATTGAAGGCAGAGTGAAAATTTCTCTTCTATACAGGAAGAGTGTTTGTCTGTCGTGTGGGTAGTTAAGTATTAGGCCTACTTAGAAGGTGCTCATTTTACTGCCATTACTGATCACCATTATCTGGTTTAATATATAACACAATATTTTGGGTCGTTTAGCTAGACGGGCTTTACGCTTATAACAGTATATCTTCACCACAATTCACCGTCACACGCCTGATCTTTCTTCTCATTATGTCCGTCAATAATATCGAAATTACTACTATTTTGATTATTTTGCCTTTTAAAGGTCCTCCGGCGTATTTCTTAGTCTACTAGAACATTTTCTTCGGGTTATGTATGGCCTTTTGTATGAACGTATGCGTATTTCTTTTCTTTTTTTTTCCTTTTCTGATGACTAGCGTTTAAATAACGTCGTCGAGTGATCTTAAAAGATCATAATCTCCTTGATCTCACTGTGGTGACCTGCTCTACGTGCAAATGTCGCTTACTATGTTTGTCAACGTGTCGTTTATTCTGCACATAAGGTTAAACAATTTATAATTCTAAACCTAATTTAAAGGTTCCTGCAATACCTAAAAAACACGGTGTACTGTAATAACAAAGATTAGGTATGTATGGATAGGGATACCTAGTGGTAATTGGTATTGGTAATTTTTAATAAATAAAAAAAAAATAGCCTGAAAAACATAAATTGTCTGTCCATTAATTCTTGTTTTCAATCCACTGCGTCAAAGATGGGAATTGCAACCTTGCATTTTCGGAGTTTACAATGAAATTGGGTTATTGTTGGCAATAGCGTGTTAAAAGGACGAGACTATTGAAAGCAACCGGCAAATATCAATGGAAAAATGCCAATTGTCCTATCTTGAAATACCTAATATTTGGTAATAATTTACCCGTAATGAAGTACATTAATAAAAAAAAAGAAACTAATATTTTGTTGGTCCTCCTGCTCGACGCATTACTTCCCGACATCGATTTGGTAGAATAAGATTATTTAACTCACTAAGCGTTTCTAAGGTTTCAGGGGGTTCATCACGCGATCTTACTTTAAGTTTTAAATAAGACCAAACGTGTTCGATGACATTAAGATCCGGAGACTTTACAGGCCAGTCCATCCTATTGATGTTCTGTGCCTGCAAAAACTCTGTGATCCTGCGCGCTCTGTGAGGTCGAGCGTTGTCATCCACCAATAGAAATTCTGGGCCGTAATTTCGAGCAAAAGGAACAATAATAGGTTCCAAAATTTCCTCCTGATAAACAGTAGCGTTAACGGTGCCATATATCGCACTCTGTTCTCCACAGGCACACCCTTCAGCTACACAGAAAATAATTGCTTGTTCTCCGTACTTCGTGTTATTTGGATATGAACATGTACTTTTTGAAGACCTTTAGCGCCCCCTCCTTCTCGTGATTCTACTTTTCTGATCCAGATCGTACGATGCCTCCTGATACTAAACTGACTCGTCAATTTGAGTCCATTCGTCTGAACATCATTAGCGACTGTCTGAAGCTTATAAATGTCAAACTACCCGTTACGAATAGCAGACAAATTTTGTAGGAATGATGGTGTGGAGGAACATGACTTTGTACCCTCTATCGCTTCTCGTCATGTTAAGGCTAAAATTGCTCCCTAGACTTAATAATTAAAAGATTATTCTTGTAATTTGAAAGGTGATCGCTCTGTTGATTTTCCTACTGATTCTGATCCTTCTATAAATTTAGCTATTACTGATTTGCATTTTCCACTTAATATTGTTCCTGCGCTACCATCCGCGTCGTAAACGTCATAAACGCTGTCTAGACGTGTCTGATTATCTCCTGATGTCTACCATTACTCTTCTTAGAGTGCTTTCAATTGCATTTCTTCTTTGATCCTGCGTATTAAGTATTCATTCTGCCATCTTAATTTTGTCGCTTTGCTCGCTTGTGTCGCTACTTGCTTTTGTTGTTAATTAATTGTTTTCTTTCTTTCTTACCCGTATTTTCATTTTGCTACATTACAACAATTCTTTCGATCAAATAGTTAAAAGTGATCAATGATCTGTTGGATTTATGATTTAAGATACCATTTATTTATTGCATAAAATTATTTCTCATTCATTTTTCAAATTAGGAAGTCTGCTTCTCTTATAGTCGTAGTGAGTATTTTATTATAGTCTTTTAAATTTTTTAAATACATATCAATTTTATTCATTCAATTTGATGCAGGACTTTTCTGTACCATTTTCTATACCACTGATGATATCAACATTATAATCATATCTTTGTGTGATCCCTTCGCTTCTGGCTACGCTCACAATTACTTACTACAATTGGTAACTCTCATCTGTAGGCTACAAAATCCTGTTAATATTCTAATTAGTGTTGTTACGATTAATAATGTTAGTCCTATTGCTAATGGATGGTTAATTAATGTTAATAATAAAGAGAATGTTATTATTAATCTTAATAATATTTCTATGCAGAGAATAGTTTATGTAAAATATTAATTTTAGAGATTAATGAAATAAACTGTTGGCCACTCGAACATACATAGGCAAGATTTAAAATGAAACATTTTCAATATGAATGCAAATTTTTGAACGCGTAGCAAATTTTAAGAGCTAGTTTTTTCTGATTAAGCTGCATGACGTATATTTATTGTAGGACCATAGGTTTATTATATACGGGTGATCAATGAAGTCATGCAAAAATCAAAAGTTTGTATGAGTGAAATTTTCAAAAATTTTTTGGTCGTTGCAATATGGTTCGTTACTAAGGTAATATCAATATCTCTAGACGTTTTTGTCAGTTTTGGATTAAGGCCCTTAGGCCTTGCACACACTACTCAACATAAAATTTGGGTAGCAAAATTTTAAAATGCTATAACTTGAGATTGCATTGACGGTTCTTGATGGTTTTTGCGGATTTGGAATCCTTGTTTCACGTAGATTTTCTATGGTCTAAGCATTTTATTTGAGGGTTGAAATTTACACATTATACCGGGTCGATAATAAACAAAAACGTAGCGACAAGAACAAGTTTATTACATTATATTCTAAAATATACAAAAATCAATTCTTAAAAATTTATAATTCTAAACCTAATTTAAAGGTTCCTGCAATACCTAAAAAAACACGGTGTACTGTAATAACAAAGATTAGGTATGTATGGATAGGGATACCTAGTGGTAATTGGTATTGGTAATTTTTAATAAATAAAAAAAAATTAGCCTGAAAAACATAAATTGTCTGTCCATTAATTTTTGTTTTCAATCCACTGCGTCAAAGATGGGAATTGCAACCTTGCATTTTCGGAGTTTACAATGAAATTGGGTTATTGTTGGCAACAGCGTGTTAAAAGGACGAGACCATTGAAAGCAACCGGCAAATATCAATGGAAAAATGCCAATTGTCCTATCTTGAAATACCTAATCTTTGGTAATAATTTACCCGAAATCAGGTAGATTAATAAAAAAAAAGAAACTAATATTTTGTTGGTCCTCCTGCTCGACGCATTACTTCCCGACATCGATTTGGTAGAATAAGATTATTTAACTCACTAAGCGTTTCTAAGGTTTCAGGGGGTTCATCACGCGATCTTACTTTAAGTTTTAAATAAGACCAAACGTGTTCGATGACATTAAGATCCGGAGACTTTACAGGCCAGTCCATCCTATTGATGTTCTGTGCCTGCAAAAACTCTGTGATCCTGCGCGCTCTGTGAGGTCGAGCGTTGTCATCCACCAATAGAGCAAAAGGAACAATAATAGGTTCCAAAATTTCCTCCTGATAAACAGTAGCGTTAACGGTTTGGTTGGTAATGAATAGCTCGGTTTTACCATTTCTTATGATACCTCCCCACACTGTAACACCTCCGCCACAAAATGCCTCTTGAGGGGCCATATTTTCCTCCAAATATCGCTGATTTGGCTCTCTCCAAACTAACATTCGGCCATCGGAGTGAAATTAATTAAATCTTGTTTCGTCAGTAAATAAACAATGGTTCCACTCTGCATTCGCATGCCGATTTTCCCATGCCCGCCAATTCGCTCTATGGTGTTGTAATAACCGCACACATTTTGGTCTGCGACGGGCTCTATAATTTAAAATGTTTGGCATTATGTTATGTTTTTGAAAAAAAATTCTCACCTCAAGTTGTTTTTATTTAATGTTCTTCTCACTGTTCTGTCCGAAACTCTCACCCCAGTTTGTTGTCTTAAAGAGTCATTCAAGTTTCTAGAGTTCTTTGTTCTATTCTGCATAGTTTCTCTCATTAAAGTTCTTTCGGTTCTTTCGTTTATTTTTTTTGTATGTCCACCCCCATGCCCATAATTATGACCACCAGTAGTTTGGACGCGAGGATTCAAATTATAAATTGTCTTTCGGCTAACATTGTAAATGTGCGCAATTTGCTATTTTGACATTCCTTCGTTCAGAATGCAATTTTCCCTTTATGCCGTGCTTAAACGCCTCATATTAAGTAAAATTTACAAAATTATAACACTGAAATGTGTTAGATTATTTCTGAAATAATGTTAACAGTTTTTAATTCCATAGCAACAAATTTTTTTTTTCCAATGCCTACTTTGAAATTGACGCGTCGCGTAGAAATTACACCCGATCATAATTATGGGCATGGGGGTGGACAAAGAACTCTGTAAAACTGAATGACTCTTTGAGGCAACAAAGTGGAGTGTGAGTTTCGGACAGAACAGTGAAAAGAACATTAAATAAAAACAACTTGAGGTGAGAATTTATTTTTACAAAAACTTAAATAACGCCAAACCTTAGAGGGCGTCGTACCCTACGTGAAACAAGGATTCCAAATCCGCAAAAATCATTAAGAACCGTCAATTCAATGTCAAGTTATAGCATTTTAAAAATTTTGCTACCCAAATTTTACGTTGAGTAGTGTGTGCAAGGCCTAAGGGCTTTAATCCAAAAACTGACAAAAACTTCTAGAGATATTGATGTTACCTTAGTAACGAACCATATTGCAATGACCAAAAAAATTTTTTGCGGAAATTTCACTCATACAAACCTTTTGATTTTTTGCATGACATCATTGGTCACCCCGTGTATAATAAACCTATGGTCCTACGATAAATATACGTCATGCAGTTTAATCCGAAAAAAACTAGCTCTTAAAATTTGCAAGCCGCGTTCAAAAATTTGCATTCCTATTAAAATATTTAACTTTAAATTTAAAATTTTAAAGTTCGAGTGGCCAGCAGCTTAGTTTATTTATTTCTCTGAAGTTTTAAAAGTCAAACTTATTTTTGATTTACAAGACCAATATTTTTATTAAATTATTAAAACAATGGTGATCAATAATGTATTTTTTTTATTGGTGTTATGGTTTGTGTTTGAAATGTAAGCATTTACTCTTAATATTATTAAGGCTTGAATTTATTATATTAAGTTTATTTTTTGGTTTACAGATTTCACTAACATATTATTATTATGAATAGTTTTTCTTACTATAAGAGTTTGTGAAGGTTCTTTAGGTTTATCAATTCTTTTTTTTTTTTTGGTTCGTTCTTATGATAATGATTATTTTCAATCTTTCAATAAAATGTTTGTTAATAAATTAATAAAATAAAAATATTTTTATTAAACCATCAAAATAATTTAATTAATTCAAATTAACTGTATTGAACAGCAATGTTTTTAATGTACTAAACAAAAAACTTATGTTAAGCTTTAATTTGATCATTCTAGATACACTTCCCAGTACATCTACTATGTTATGACTTACCTCAATTTAAATGAGAGTGACGGGCAATATGTAGATATTTTAGAGCATTTATCATATAAAATAAATTTTTTACATTACTATCAAATCAATTTCAAACAAAAATTTTAAATTATTTTCCATAAATAAAATTATTGTAACCCATTTCTACTTTTATATAAACTGCACCTTGATTTGAAATAACTTATCATCATAAATCTTAAAAATTTAAATTCTTAAAAAAAATTCTAAACAACGATATACAAACTTAATTTAATAAAAGTAAAACTTATCACTTATAGAACAGATTCCTCTGAATTGATTAAAATACCGCCAAGTTTCTTTATTTTCGTGAACAACAAATACTAATCTGATTTAATGATTTACAATTAATACAATAGGGTATCTAATCCTCGTTTATATTTTAATTTTAATAAATATAAAATTATTATTTTCATTAATATTTAAATTTCAGGTAAATTTGAATAAAAAATTAAATTAAATAAAAATTTAAAACCAAAAATATTTAATTAATCTATTTGTATAACCGCAATTGCTGGCACAAATTTTATTAGATTTATTAAAATTTACTGAAACATGTATTAATAAAAACTGTTGAAATAAAATATTACATGTAAATTAATTTTAAAATAAATAATCAAGCAAAAATTAAACTTTAATTTGAAAAATCAAAATAATAAATGTTAAATAAAAATATTCAATTTTAAAATTATTATTGACTATTTTATAATAATAAATTATTATTATTACAAAAAACAAATAAATTTATTAATTAACCCTAAATTAAAACTTAAAAAATATAAAATTTTATTATGTAAAATAACCAAAAGAAATATATATAGTAGCAACAAAAACGCGTACTCCTCCCCATATTTAAGCATATAATTCAAAAACTTTCATAATTAAAGGTTTAAATTATTATTTCTTTTAATTCTATATACTACATGTAAAATTAAAACTATTTTCATAATTCAAATAATTCGCAAACAGAAATTTCAAATTATTAAATTTAAAATTTCTTAATCAAATTAAAAAAACAAATAATAAAATTGTATGAAAACCAATTAAATTTAACTTTTTAATTAATATTCCCCAATATTATAATTAACGTTGCCCCTAACATTAATTTAGATTTTTATTTAAATATTTACCCCTAAATATTTATTAACAAAAATTATTAAATGATTAATGAATTAATAAAATTAATGTCTATTAAAATTAGACACTAAATATAAAAATTTTCATTTGTATGACAACTAAATCATACTTAACCTAAATATAAATTTAGTTTAAATAACAATAAAAATAATAATTCACATAAAATAAAATATTACCCTTTAAATAAATTTCACCTTAAAATGAAAATTAAAATTAGAAATTTAAATAATTCTAATTAAAATAAACAACTTAATTTAAAAATAATTGAATAATAAATCAATTAATAATAAATTAAGTTTTACTATTTAAAAATACTTTTAAAAATTAAACATAGAAATTAAATGTATTATTGATGAAATATTAATTTATTAACAAACAATTAAACATCATAAATTATTATTGCTGCGTTTATATACATGTTTCTGGTGTGTATATAAATTAAAGTAGTAATGAATTAAGCTCCGATTTATAATGTCATAAAATTTGTCCTTCTACACAGTTGTGTTTATACACAACTGTGTAGAAGGACAAATTTTATGACAGTAAAACTGACTTTAAAAAAGAATGTGTAAATTCAGTGCGGACGAATGTGTCCCTACACATCATCCTTTATAGGGGTGAACAATTTATTATATTAATTTTAATTACTTTTAATAGTTAAGACTTTTGTAGAAAAAATACGTCTGCGAAGAACACTTATTTCTCATTCCCTACTCTTCTCTTCCGAACTTGAATTTCAGTATGATTTTCCTTCATAAATGGTTGGAGTGCTTGAAAAAGTGGTAGTTAGTTTGTAACACGTGATCAGTCGTGAATATAGTGTGAGGTAGAGTTTCATAACCCAGTTTTCTCAACATTTATAAGTTGGTTAACTATGCAGTATGTAGACAAGCGTTTTCATGCATCTGGCCAATTTTCGAACAATTTCCTCATAATCCGGCCAAGAAATAGCTCATTATTATTGTGACAAACTAACAAAGACAACACTTCAAAACAAAAACTTCATATTTAATTGCATTTAGTTTGTATGGTTAACGTGTTAAATTTATCAATTTGCTTCATAGTTCGTGAGCAGCTTCACACGTGCATTTGCTCATTGCCGCCACTTTAATTGCTTCGTGTCTGGATTGGGGTTGAGTGAACGATCCACACTGATTATTATAACATATCAATAAATAATTTTTTGTGTATCCGTTCTGTAATATGCATATGCAGACAATAAATACGTCCGGAAACTATGCGTTTACCGCCCTAGGCCGACAAAAATAATACTAAATTTCAGTTGGTATTAGTTGTAGTGATGGAACTGATAGAATATTCGACATAATCTAGATTTGACATAACATCAAGCCTGATTGAGTTACCGTGTACGCAGTCGTTATTATGTTCGTATTAGTTCCTTATAAACCGAACATTACATCTATAAATTATTATGAAATCAACAAATTAGTAGGTACCTAAATTCAAGGAATGAATAATTTCGCAATTGTATTTGTTAGATTATATTGGTTACTGTCAGCTGTCAGTATTGCCAACTTAATTTCAATAGGTATGACATTTTAAAAAGTATAAAAATTGTGTATATTGATTTTAATAACTATTGTTGACGTCAGCACAAAAAATCTTGTGCATCACTCTATCATAAAAGGGTTTGCGAGTACTCATACATTTACAAGCCTCGCCTTTACTCGTACTCGCAAACACCCATTTTCTGGCCTTGTAATACAAATAACTATTTTATGACATTTGAACGAAGGGATTATTACCTAGTACTCTTTATGATAGCGTTTAACGCTTACTGCTAATTTTACCAATGCAAATAAAAATTGATTGTATTTGCAACCACCGTTCCGTTTTACAATTTCCAAATAATAAAAATATATATTTGACAAATGTTTAATTGTGAGACAGCTAGGTAATCTGCCCAAAAACAGTAGTTAATAATGAATAAAAATTTGTCGGAGCTTATACCATAAGAGCTTGTGTTTATTCGGACAAACTTTCATTTTGAACGACAGCTTTGTTGCTTGGTAGTTGAGAAGAGCAGACCTTTTCTTATTTGCTCAAGTCGTATTACCTAAAAGCAACAAAGCTTGAGTTTTGTCAAAATGAAAGTTTGTCTCGGGAATAAACACAAGCTCTAGTGGTATTTCGTAACACACTTTAATGAATCATTAAATTAAAAATAATAAACTATATTTTGTGTTACTGATAGAATTGAACTATCGTTACCATGGAAACATATCAACATGAAGTTTATCCACTTGCAAACATACCTATAGCAGTTTATCCGATGTGAAAGTGATAAAACGTATAGTAGAATGCATTGTTTTTGGCATGTGAATTAAATTGTCATAAATAAAAATAAACATGGCACGTGTACATATTTAATTAAAATTAATGTATGTATAATAACGTTTCAGGGAGTTCAAATAACACCCTTCACATTGTATTAATATGTCGTAACCTAGTATGTGTAATAACTGTAATATATTATAAGGTATTTTGTGTGCGGGCTTAATAAATTTCACTAAATAATGAAGTAAGATAAAACGATGTAATTCACTTGATAAGATATTTAGTAAAACTTTAGTTGAAGCAACCTAAGTAAACTGTATTAGGTTCAACTTTGTAAGTTATAACGTTCTATGCAGAACAAAGTAAAATATTAATTAAAAAAAAAAAGCACAAACATAATAACTTACCAAAAGGAACTCGGCAACATGTCGAAAGTTACAGAATAAGTGCTAAGGACATGGATATGTCACAATAGTTTTATAGTCATCATCGCGGTTCAAAAGACACCCTTTACAAAAATTGTAAAAAAAAGTTATCCATAAATTACCTATGTGGAGACGATGGAATATACGGATTATACGGGAATAAAAGTTTCATAAACACGGAAGGTGAGAACAATATGATATATTTCCTGGTAATACAGTTTTATACATTCTCTTCTCTTTTATTGTCGGTCATGCCTCTTGAATTAAGTTGCATACTACAGGAGTTTTTAATTGAGCGTTTTCACACAAAAACATTCACATCTCCAATAATCCAACAGATAAATTATTTGGAAGCTAAAAATATAGCCAAACGCAGAAAACATCTACAGATATATGTTGCTAAAGTAGACACTTGTTAAATTATTGGAGTTTTAAGAATAACTGGACCGTGTTATGCGAATTGTAATTTTAGAAGGCTATGTTAAATACTCCCAGAGCGTCATTTCTGCATATTGCAAGATTATGGTAAAAAAACAAGTTGATCAAAGCAACGACTTATTTTTATTACAAAATTTTAACATCTACATAATGGAATTAATAGCAGTATCAGGGCAATTTACAGTAAGTGTTCAAACACACCGGCAAGCAGTTGAATTCGTTCCATTAATAAACGTTGAACATCAATTAGCATGCCATAGGCCACTTGCCGAAAAATATCACAATTTCTCTTCGCTAGTAGTTGGAGGAGTTTGATACACAATGTCCTTTATACAGCCTCCAAGGAAAAATTCTAGTACAGATAGGTCTGGAGACTTAGCAGACCAGTTCTGTGGACCACCTCGTCCAATCCAACGGCCAGGGAATGCAATATTTAAAAAAATTCGAGCATTCAGTGTCGAATGTGGAGGTGCACCATCATGTTGGTAGCACAATGTAGGGACATGTTGCAGTAACGCTTTCAATTCATGTTCAAGAAAGTGAAGATACATTTGACCATTAAGATGGTTCGCAAAAAAATGTAGACCAACAAGTTGTGTCCCGAGAATTCCATCCCACACGTTTATTGACCACTGATGTTAATGATCAAGCGCTCTTAGGAATTGCCTAAAAGTCGTCTCATCGGTAAAAAGGGCACGGTTCAAAAAATTTGGTTCGGCATTCAATTTATTATTAATCCACTCGCAAAAGTTCATCTGGCTTTCTAAATCTTGCAGAAAAGGTTTCTGGTGTTTTTAGATATGGTAGGGATAGAATTTATTACTTTTCAAAATGCGGTGTACAGATGTACGACTTGCATCAACAATTTATTGAGAAATTATTCCAGTGGACTGGAGAGTATTTTCAACCACTGCAGCAACAACCATTAATGCGTTTTCCTGATTGGTTTCATGTCTTGCACGCATACGTTTTCTATAATTAACGCTGCCTGTTATTTCAAACCTCCCTTTGAGTCTTTCGAAGGTAACTTCAGGTGGTCTTCTGCCAGGGTACTTCTCAGCATAGATTCGGGATACAAGAAGACAGTTTCGATCACATTATCCTAATAAATAGATCATATCAACGCACTCTTTCCTAGAAAGGTTCTTTCGCATAACACGGTACTGTTAGTCTTAAAACTGCAATAATTTAAAAATTGTCAACTTAAGGTACTTATAGGAAACCCAATATAAAATCGAAATAGAATTTATTTCTCTATCGAATCATTTACAAAATACAGGGTGTTCCATTTAAAAAAATTCTGTTATGGCCAAGTATTGTACCACCGTAGCAAACACACTGTACCACATAATTTAATTTTTAATTTTTCAGATGATCTTGACAAACGTTTACAAAATATTTTTGATTAGTCTGTCTCAATGTGACCGTTGCAGATTTCGTTCATTGCATACGTCATATTTTTCCTAAAAAGTTGAATAACTGTAACGACTGATCATAATTAAAAAAACAGGACGTTAACAGGTAGGCAATTAATGAGAGAATAAGAATATTAAAAAATATACAGGGTATTCAATTGAAAATATTTTAGTTGGATACTGGTATCCATAAATGCAACATCCTGTAGAATTGTAGATATTTTTAGCTAATATATAACTTTCATATTTAAAGATTTTCTCTATCTAAAATAGTTACAGAGCAACACAAGAATTACACCCTGTATATTGCACTCCCATATTTTATGCGGCTTCTAATAAATGCATTTATAACTTTTCTCAAGCTATCGCAGTCAGCACCCGATTTCAAGTTACTTAGCACTCAGTTTGCTTAATATGAGTTTACATGTTGCAGAGTGTTTTTCTAAGTGTTTTTCCATGTTAGCTTGCTGCGAAATGTGAGGTCTAGGAACTTGTTTTAGCTTTTACAATAATACCAGTTTTCGTTATGAACGTATTAAAAAAGAGGTTGAATAATATCGTAAAAAACGTTGTTAAAATTATTTCATTTATTTAATTTCCACTTTGTAGGTTGTGAGGTCGTGTGTTATTCCACACCAGATATTTTACCTCCCGACCTACATATACATATACATTTTTCTAATTAACGCTAAATCGATCTCGCCTAGCGCTAGCGTAATTTTCTCGCCGTCCAATTGTGAACATATCCATCTTTACGAAAGAAGGCCACTACATGAAATACATTTTAGATTAATAGTAGTATGTTATGAAATTAGTTTATAATGCAAGGGATTATGGTAGGAGTTTCCATTATACTGGAAACGAATGAACGGTCTTGTTATAGTTGCCATAATTTTGCGTTATGTCATTTATTTTTTGAAAATAAACAAATTTTGCAAAAATGGATTCAGACGTGGATGAATAAATCCTTAAAAAAGCAGAAGAAGCTGTGTTGAGTCTTATACCTAAAAAGTCCAAAATCATTTATAAAAAAAAACTACAAATCGTCTTCATTATGGTGCATGTACTCCAAATTAAAATGTGTGTTACGTCTCAAAAAGGATGTGGACATCAAAAAATTTGCAAAACTTTCGGCGTTCTTGAAAAACTGTTCGGTGCGAAGAGAAGTCATTGGTGTTTTCAAAAGAGCACTTACTTATTTTTTTTCTCGAAGCACCCAACGACAAATACTTATGAAGGCAAATTTTTACTTTTATCATTGTCATAATAAGATTACATTTTAGGTAGTTGCAATGTTTGGTGTGTTTGACGGTTGCAGACGTAAAGAACTGTACAATCTCTCTGTTGGGATATTAAAGAAGAAGGTTCCGCCTTTATGGTTTACATTAGAGATACCAAAACACACAGACCCAGGGTTTTTACCAATTCCAATCTCACCATTAATATTAAGATCAGTAACCAATAATTTCTTTAATATTATATTAATTACAGATCATATTCTAACTGCAGTAATATAAATAAATAATTTATTCAATTTCTTTGTTCGTATTACGTCGTCAAGACGACTTTATGGCACAACATTACAGCACGCATGCCATAAAGTGACAAATTATTAACGATTTGGCATTAATAACCAAGGAATTCTAATGTTAGTCGACGACAAAAAATAGAAAACTTATTCATGTCTTATTATAGCATTACATCTACATTACTAATATAGTAACACAGACTTTAATATCATAACACAAAGGCGCTGTTAGGGACTGTCTTTTTGTTTAGTTTGGGGGGGGGGGGGGGGCTGTAAGAAACATGAAATTGAAATATAACCGGCTATAAATTTATAACAGAGGGGTCAAAGGTATGTATGTATTAATACATTACACAATACAAACTAAAATGCGGTATACGATACAATTTGCCTATGTTTGATCATTATAGTGGAGAGTACGAACAATATAAATTATATTAAAGATTAAAAGAATAATGATCACCCTGTGTAGTAATGATTTTATACGTACATTTTATACCAGGTATGACGTAACGTCGTCTTAAGATTATATTAATAACTAAATCTCTCTCTACTGACGAAGACTAACGATCAACAATGCCATTAAAAAACAAATTTATCAAAATTTAATCACATTGTAATATTGTATGAAGTTTTTTACAGCTTTGCTAATTTTTAACATTAACCCACTTAAAAATTTTCTTTAGATGTATAATTTTGGATGTGCGCATGCTTTTTGTTTAGAAAATTAACCTGCACGTCCTTCACCTTTCTTTGATGGCTGCATTAATTTAAAGGTAAAGGTATTTACATATTTATCTACTTTTTTAACACAAGCAGTTAAAATTGTGAAATTATGATATTTAAAATACCCGACTCAACGCTGCAGTCTACCAATATACAGAGTTTCTTCTAAACTTCACCCCACTAGTTTTCAAAAACTAAAAGTCTTGATTCTAAACTGATTTAGAATAAACCTATTATGTATGATCGCATTGATTTTATGTGTGTAAGTATACCGTACACTACTCGGTTATACTTTATAATATTTCGCTTAACCGTGTCGAAAAGGTAAATATCTGATGTGGGACACCACACGACCTTCCCAGCTCTTTCATACTTTCATAACAAAAACTGGCAACATTGTAAAAACAAAAGCAATAATCCATGTCAGAATGACGTTTAAAACTTCATGTCAGATAGAGATTAATAGACATAAATACATGTTAACTTAAAAAAATACCAAAGCCGCCCGCTTCTATAAGATATCAATAATTCAGTTTAACCATTTTCATTCATATTTCATTTATTTTGAGACTTAAATTGTATTATACTAAGAAACCTTATGAAGAAAACTTACATAAAATTAAATTTTCATTAAAAAATATGTTTACACTTTTTCTAAAAAAAAATAATCGTTATTCAGATATTGAAAAAATCACTTAAATAATGCCTTGGGAATTTTTTTGTCGCTAAATTACGCCTCGTGTCAATTGCATAGAACATAATTAATCGATATATTTAAGGTCTATACCTAGGTATTTTTAAATCTTGGAAATATGCAGTTGTTTTACAAATAATTGATAAAAACCAAAAACTGCCCCTAATAAACCCCCCTCTCCCAAAATCTAATCAGCTCCAAGTGAAATGAAAACAAGCTTATACAAAATTTTAAGTAGGTCTTTTCGTTTTAGACTGATAGTGAATACTAACATACAACCACAGACACACATCATTATCGGTTTTGACGAAACTTGGCCAAAAGTTGTCAAATGAGCTAATAAGTCGATTTAACGATAGTAAAAAACAAGTCGATTGTATAACCTTCTATACGTACATATGTGTATGTAGGTTGAAAGGTAAAAATTTGAATAGTCCGGATAAAATCTATGTTGCCCTCGTATATAACCTACTGAGACCTTTTTTAAAAATTAATAATCTATTTTGCTTATTTGTTTCAGTATGGATTACTTTTTAATGAATTTCGGAAAAGTTGGTTAGTAACTTTGCAATCTGCTTTTTGGTGTGTGCCCCTAACGATTAATAATACAGACTAAAAAGTTTATAGGATGATAACGCGTTGATGTCTAGAAGTTCGTTTCAAAGTGCTTTAACCACTAGTTATAAATTTGATTTGATAGAGGTAATTTTATTATGTAACAAAACGCATATAATCCATATTATTAAGTTTCCTCAGATAATTAAAAATGATGATTGTACATAGTAGCAAATTTGCCACAGAATCGTATTGATTTAATGTCTACACGTTGGGGTAGTCAAGGTGATATATGTATAAGTAGAAATAAAATTGTATGAAAATTTATATTTTTCACGACAGCAAGATGTGCCGTTTACATTGTAATGTATTTTATTTTAATTCATATGACTTTCTTTTAATAGTTATGTACTCAAGAGTACCTGATAATCAGATGTAATTGACACTGACTGACCCAGAAGTGGGAATTGTATTCTAGATGAGGTCGAATTTGAGCCTTACACAGCAGAAGGAGTTGTTGCGATTTAGATTTGTATAGAAAGCCCAGTTTACGGACAGCTGTTTTGCTGGCTCACAAAAGGTGGTCCACCCATGAACGGTTCGATGATACAGACATCCCTGATATAGAGGTAGAGTTTGAAAACTTGAGATCTAAGCCATTCATATTTACAGCAGGAAATGATCGATCTTTCTTGGGGGACACAAGGCAACACTAAGTTTTGTCGGCGTTGAACGTGGGTATATAATTCATTCCCCATTCAAGGACACGTTCTAAGTCACTGTTGACTGAGGATTCCATTTTCACTTTAACGTCCTAACTATGCTTATTGTTGTGGGAAAACTGAGAATAACTACAATGTAGAATTCTGTCGTCTGAAAGCAATGTTAGTTGTTGAGGAAATGAGGTTATTTAAGTATAGCAGGAAAAGTGAGTGAGCCATCACTGCTCCTTGGGGTATGCCCGCGTTAATAGTAGTTTCATTCGAAAAGAAGCCATAGACGAGAGCGCGTATACGTCTTTCGTCAAGAACGTTGGAGATCCAATTGATGAGCGTATCTGATAAGCCAAACGAATTGATCTTGACAAGTAGACACTTGTGCCAAACCTGGTCAAAAGCCTTTAAAATATCTAAAGATACTACGACTATTCCACCGGACCTCTCCAATGTGTTAATCCAAAGTTGGGTGACATATGAAAGAAGCTCACCCGTTTTACGACTTTGTATGAAACCATACTGGTGGTCGTTTAGAAGTTTATTGGACTCGAACAACGTATGTAGTTCCTGGTTGATGGCTTTTTCCATGATATTCGTTAGAATATATGATAGCTATTGATCGATAATTTGAGGGATCGGTTTTTTCGCATTTTTTAAGAATAGGTTGAACATTTGCCAACTTCCACGATGAGGGAAGCTCTCCAGATGACTTGGAGACCGAAAAGAGTTTGGACAATACAGGTACTGGCTCGGGGTAGCATTTTTAAGGACGATTTCTGGAATACTGTTAGGGCCAGTCGCCTTGTTTGAGTCAAGTTTATTAATAACTGGTTCTTATATCGAAAGTGGATTGGTTTCACGGCGTGTGGGGTAGATTTGGGCGACAGCACAATTTTCTCAGAATCATTGAGACATGAATTTGATGCAAAATAATGGACAAAGAGGTTGTCCTTGTCAGCAGATAAGCTACTACAGCTCCGTCGCGAGACGCATGGGAGGAAAGGAAGATGTACTAAAGTTTTTACTGATGGCTTTAGCTAAAGATCAAAATTTACGACTACCCAAAGGACATGAGACTAATACTTTGCATTTATGTTCTTCAAACATCTTTTTGGCCTTGGGCAATGTAGTTGGCGTGATTTTTGGCAGATTTATTTGATTACCATTTGGTATAGAGTTTATGCTTTTGTGATAATGCATCAGTGCAAGCCCTATTAAACTAAGGTTTAACCTACACGATTATGGTTTGGGAATGTGTAACCATACCCATCAAGATAACTTCAGTTATTGAAAGAGGAGGACCGTTCAAAGCAATACTCACGCCAGGGGAAGTTTGCAAAGAAATCTCGCAGTTCGCTTCAGTTTAGCTGATTTAAAACACCACATTGTCCTATCTGTTTTTCGAGAAACAGTGGGATTGGTTACAGAGGAAGTGATTTCCATCACGCAGTGGTCTGATTATCCAAGTGGGGATAATACCTTTATAGACAACTGGGTTAGTTGTAAGAAATATGTGAAGTATGGTCAGGATTGTCAGATATCGCAAGATGGAGGGCGTGATAAGAGGTAGTCTATTTTATCATTGTGAGACCTTTGCAAGCAATAGTATAATTTCACAAATTGAGGCCCAGAATGTCTGAACTGCGTCAAATTTGTTATTTTCCAAGGTGGGCATCCTCTTACAACCTACGTAGTCCTCGGTATACGCACATACTCCGTCTTTAAGGCGAAAGTTAGAGTGGAGGTTGTATCTGGGAAATTTCAGGTCAGGCGAATCAGTGTTTCAAGGGGAGACTTGTGCTTCTGATAGAAACAGAATGTCCGGTTGCACTTGTTCAAGGTGTAGGTGAACAGCATTAAGATTCGACCTGATACTACGTATGTGGCAGTAATGTTTCCGAATGTTGGTACTTGCGATGACCGAGGTCGCTTGAGCCCTGCCCTTCCGGGCGACCGAATGGGGCAGAATTTTATTCCTAGTAGATCTTGCTCTTCTTAGTCTTGATTTTGGCGTTGACGATTGTTTGTCCCCTCCAGACTCCTTGGAACGACTCCACGAATCGATGTGAGAGTGTGGGCGTCTCGCCCTACTCACCTGGGGTATAGCGCCTGTTTTAGAACTCGTTATTTTAAGGGTTTAGTCGTTAAAACGCCACGCTTGGCTAGTGCGTGTTGGCGAGTACATAAGGAATATAGGAAATAGTTACCGGCAGCCCCTACCGAACTCAAAAAATTGAAGCATCAATATTAAGGAGCCCATGGTAACCGTGGTGGTATTGCACCGGGCGGCATGGGGTGTACATGCCTTCCACTTATAAAGCTGTAGAATATTAGAGCTGAAAGGAAACATTAATTAGTCTACATGGCCTCGTACAAGAAAAAAAAATTTTGTACGATTTGAGAATATAGTAACTGCACTGAAAACAAAATAGGATATTAATTATCCTAATTAAAGAAGATCGTGCATATGTTATATAGTATTACTGCTAATTCAAATAATTCATATTTTATGGGATATTACAATTTTGTAATGCAATGTTTGGGAACAATAAGCTCTAATTAAAAAAATTAAGTACATTTCATAAATATAAGGTCTTTTTAAATTAAACTTAATAATAGTGCATAGCAATTTGATTATATTTAAGCCTTAAAACTCTCAGTAACAATTACGTACATAAAAGCCTTTAAAAACAATGCGTATTTAACAAGAGCTTTATAAATAGTCGGCTATTTTTGTTGTATCTAAATTTGAAGCATGTTTTAGTATCAATTTGATGAAACGTAATTTTGGCATTAATAATCTGATTAAAGCCCGAGATCTTTAGCTCGAGGGCTTTAATCTTTGATTATTAATGCCAAAATTATGTCAAATCAAATTGTAAAATATTAGAGAAATTTAGGTACAAAAAAAATAGCAGAGTCTTTAACAAGGTCGATTATTTCCCGAGTAAATTAAATTAGCTTCAGAATAAAAATTAGATGTTATTAACTGAACACAAGAATACAAGAAACAGGAACACACGTGACTATTTCTCTAGTGCAATAGTCGGGGGTAATACCATAGAGCTTGTGTTTATCCGGACAAACTTTCATTTTGAACGAAAACTTTGTTGCTTGGTAATTGACAATAGCAAATAACATGGTAAATTCACTACACCTTTTGTTATCTTTCGAGTCTTATTACCTAAAAACAGCAAAGCTTGAGTTTTGTCAAAATGAAAGTTTGTTCCGGGAAATAACGCAAGCTGGAATGGTATTTGGGAAGACGATTTAATGAATCATTTAATTAAAAATAATAAACTATATTTTAATCGTTATTGATAGAATTTAACCACTGAACTGTACGTATACTGGACCGCATGCTCCGCCCGCTAGCCCGATCCGAGAGAGAGAGCCACAAGGACATCTCTGTCCTACTCTCGAGCGTACGCGCATGCGTGGAGCAGTCGATTGCCATGTTGCAACTTTTGAATAGGATTTGATATGTTTTGAATACTTTAATGATGAATTTTCATTGATAATTTGTTAATAATATGGTCATTAAGGTATTTTCATGGTATGCGTTAAACTTCGGATTTTATTAGCCATAAAAGATGTAAAGTACATGTTATAAATTAAACGTAATTAGAAGTGTTCGCATAATACATTCTGCATTATGGTTATGTATAAAAATCGTAATCAATTTGTAAAGATGTATAAAAATATAATCGTAAAAACAAAACGTGATGACAACAATTATATAAGTCGTATAAATCCTGCAAACAATAAGTAGTATAGTTAAAATCAATAATTAACAAATCAATAATAATTGCCGATTTTAAGTTACATTTTGTTAGTTCGTTTTGGAATGACGTATTCTAATGCTGTCAGCTCTATCGCGCAGCTCACTCGCACAGCGTTACAGGAGTGACCCTTGCGAGCTTCGTTTTGCCTCGCGGCTTTTCTATGGCAGAGTCCCCAATGCGCGTTCCAGTATAAGTACAGTTCTGTGAATTTAACTATCGTTACCATGGACCTGGAAGAAAAAGGAAGAAGGAGAGCTATCTCTGCTCATTCACCGATAGTGATAACACCGAACTAGCTCAAAAGTGTCGGTTAGGGCGGGGTGAGAGAAGAAAGGATGTTGAATATGCCGGCGCCAAGAGCCGCTCCCCTAGATAGAGATAAAATTCACCGCTGTCCCGACTCTTGGACAGTGGTGCAGAATGGAATGAGCAAGGAGATTGTAGGAAAAGGGAAGTACAAGAGGAAATAGGAATAATAACACTGCTGTAGTGCGGAATAAACAACTGTATATTTTATTTTTAACAATAAAAAAAAATAAATAATTGAGGGTGTGGATCCAATTAATCCACAACAAAAACATTTGATATTAATATCCCAAATGTACAAAATAAAAAGGAAATTAAATACCGTTCGCAAGCAAAATAATTGGGTTCGTCACCGGTGAACCAGTAATTGTTTATTTAATTCTGGAAAACAAAACTTAAACAATTCCCCTTTTTCAAGGAAAGGCCTTCCTTTGTATACCTACATATATCGACGCCTATACAAAGCGTAAATTATTACTAAAGAATTAAAAAAAAACAACTTGCGGTGGTTTACACACAACAGATAATAAAGAAATAAATGTTTATAGTGAGCACAAATTTTATAGCTCAGCAAGCATTTTATCTTTTAACCAATAATGAATCAACTATATATATCGAAATTTAATAAATGCATAAATTTCAAGAAAAAAAAAGATAAATAATTAATGTCTACACCAAATGCAATAAGAACATATGTTCACATAATGGTTAGTTAAGCTACTTTCACGCATCCCAATTAAAGTGATGCTGCGCACAACACAAAAATGGCACTCAAAATAGGTACAGTTAAATGTTTCTATTATAATTACAAAACAAAATGAGGGAAGAAAATAATGGTAAAAGAACAGGTAATGAAGGTCACGTGGTTGTGAAGGGAGACATTAATAATACAGCAATAAGTATATAGTGATAACAGGTTAAGATATTGTTATAACAGACTACTTGGTTTAATTATTTTTAGCAGGTGTACTTTATCATTACTGGTCTAAAGGTTTACACAATAGTTATTCAGTTAAATCTCATGTGATAATAGAAAAAGAATGATCTAACCTTTGTATAAGCAGGTAGTAATTACGTTCAGTCGATGTCCTCGATTCACGAACATATGCAGAAGTTGTCACGATCCTGTTTTATTTTAGTTACGATTCAGAAGTTAAACCAGAATAGTGCTTGAACGTAGATAATATGGAGGTATTAGTTGAAATTAAATCTTGCGACTAAAAGGAGAAGGTAATTCGTTGAAGTTAAAAGTAGAAGGTAATTAACATTATGTAAGTAAATAATTTTTATTCGTTACCCCTTAGATGGAACGGGCCAAGTAAGAATCTATCGAAGTGCTTTCCTTACTTTACGAAAGCATCAATAATTCGTGTTTTGATTAAAACGTCTTTAAACGCTAGGAAAGAAGTCAATTATTACTTACAAATCAGAGAAATTCACTGGTAACTTACTCGATCTTGCCGAAGAAAATTTTTCTAAAACCGCATGTAAGCGAGCAGATAATAATTAGAAAAAGCACCAAGTGTGTTATTGCAAATTATGCTTCATGAAGATATATCCGATTATTTATATCGTATATTAGTATATAGGAATTTTTCAAGAAGACATCAAAAATTTTCAGCTTGGCAAAATGGACGCCACGGGAAAGAAAGAAGACGTAATTTTTATGTTAAATTTGTATTATTCAAAATCTATTGTTATCAATATGTTATCTATATCAATAAAAACCAAAAATTCTAAATTGTGATTTCTCCACTAACGCCATCTAGAGAGGACTTCTAAAAGCTTGTAATATAGTTTACTTTAATTACCTATATTTTAGGATACGTCACTAGAGGGAGTAACAATTCAGATTTTAAATGAAATATTATGTAAATGTGAATTTATAACGTTTGAATAACGAAAGGTACGAAAATTTATAATAGGCTAATAGTAAAATTATTTAGAAATATCATGTGGTTCAAGTTATGAACAGAAACAACGTAAGCATTCCTAGAAGGAAGGTTTGAGTAAACATGTACAGCTTATACAGAAATTTAGAGTGAAATAACAAAGTAACGTAAATATACAAAACCCAAATTATTTCGTTACAAAACATATACTAGAATGCATTGTTTTTGTCCGAATAAAATTTATTTTTTTACGAGAATTTGGTTGCTTGATACATAGACGACACAAACCACCTTTGATAAAAAAACTCGTCCTTCGGATTCGTTTTTGTGTCTGGTGGTTTGTGAAGTCAATTTACCAAAAAGAGTTTAGAGTTTAAAAAATGAAATTTTATGTTGGAGAAAAAACCTGGAGTGTAATTCGATGAGATAATTTAATGAATAATTAAAAATAATAGCTAGGTAATTATGGAAAATTCAAGAATACATTTAAAAATGGAAAATTGTTCATTCGTTATCATAGCAACAAACAATCATCAGGTTTGAGAAAGTCTGCCATTGAAGTTTACACACATTTTATTCAGATGCAAAGTTAGGGCTAACTTTATGCGATGTGAAAGTGACAAATTCATTGCGGCTTATGGATTTTATACATGAATTAAGTTATCGCTGATATTTTATTCCGATTGGTCTGAATTTTAAAATTTATGACATTTCATTGGTGAATATAAAATAAGGGAAATAATCAACAGTAATTACATAAGTGACGATAATTTTTGAATAATTTTAACTATACAAATCTCACGAGTGGACCAAGTCCTCAGTGGGATTCCTTAATAGCAACAAAGATAACTGCTAATCTAGTTAAAATTATAAAAAAAATTATTACCACGAATGTAATTCGGCGTGATGATTATCTATGTCGCAAAATGTTAAATAAGTATGTAAGTTTCTATATTAAATAATTAAGAATATTTACAATTGTAATTTACAGTGCAACCATTGTAATTGTACAATTTCTTTGAGATGAAGAGTTGTTGATTAAAGGTTATGTGATGCTCTTCGTCAAGTTTAGATAGGGTTTGAAGGAGCTTGCAGATGATTGTCCTGTTATTTTTAACAACTGTTGCTCACCTACTCACTTTTAGCTAGTTGCGTTACAGCACAAGTACGGTTTAAATAGTTTGTAATTTTATTTTGCTAGGATCCAAGCCGTTCTTTTTGTCCATTTTCCCATTTTGTTTTGTCCTACCGTGAGATTTTTATATCACCAAGATTCCTGCCAAAGATGAATGAGGTGTCAAAAATAAACGATCAGTTTGAATATTTTCAGTTCTTTTTGACATTAATTTATGAAAAAGACGTACAGGACCTTTGTTAGTGTCATTTTTATTTGGTGTTAGAGATTTACTATCAGTTAACCTGTGCGAGATATTGTACCAATCCTTTTATCGCTTCTCCGCTTCTCCATGCGAGCTCGTAGCTAGCGGTGTGAAAAAATTTTCTTGTAAGCGGGGATTTATTGAAGTTCTCGACGTTTACAATTACGCGCGCTCGTGCGGTTTTAAATTCAATGTCAGTGAAGGGATCAATTTTTATATTATATTCCCTGAAATATTTTTCCTGGATAAGTTTTGCGGTTTCATTACACAACGTTTTGAAAACAGAAGATTCTTTGTAGTTTTTTCCACGTTTTTGCGGATGTTGGATGCCCGGTCCTCCAAAATTGATGATATCTGTTTCACCTCGGTTGATGCAGTTAACTTATAACTACGTGCAAAGCAAAAGTCCAAAAACTGTTGTGTTGTGTTACTGTTTTTTTTTTGGTGTTAAATGATGTTGTTTGTTGAACATGTTAAATATAGTACCCAACTTGGGAAGAAATGCCATATGGTCAGACGAGGCACATTTTAGCAATTCAGCTGTTTTCAACAGGCACAATAGCAGATTGTGGTCTCAAGAAAATCAACACCAAATATTCCCCCAAAGACAACAAGGGCGATTTGGACTAAATGTTTCCTGCTTTATATTAGGATCAAAAATAAAATTTTACATTTCGAAGGGATCTTATGCGCTCCTAGATATTTAGAAATGGTTGTGCCTGAATTATTAGATGACATTCCTTTAGCTCGCTTGAACTAAATTCATTTCCAATAGGATGGAGCCTCATGTCAAAAAGCGCTAACTATACGCCCGTTTTTGGAAAACGATTTTGGTAATAGATGGATTGGCACTAATAGGTCTCCGGACTTGTCAGTCTTAGATTTCCTTTTATGAGGTTACTTGCAAAATAAAATATACCAAACAAAATATAACATTGAACGTTTGACAAATACAGTTAGAGAAGCTTTCAGACATTTACGAGATCACCCTATTATTGTACTTAATGCTATATAACGAATTGGAAGAGTGTGTGAAGCATGTATAAGACAGAATGGTCATCAGTTCGAACATCTCTTTTAGTAATTTACATTAGGCTTGTAAAGTTGTAGGTATTATGTTTAGTTTTTAATTTTGTGTTTTTGCATAAAAGTTCCTAACCCTTAACCTTATTTTTTCATGGCCAACTATATAATCAAAATTAACGCAACATTAATTTTTAAGGTTAATAATGCAAAAGAAATGCCACATAATATACATTTTTTGAAAGCTGAAAGTAAGCTCTATTATATAACCAAAATGGAACACAGTGTACATTATTTAGTGGTAAAGGAAATAGATAAGATGGCATTGTGAAAATCATATATGTTTACCTTCTCAACTGTCAAAAAATTTCCACTTAATGTCGCCTCGCCCCAAAAAATTTCCGGAAATTTTTCTTGGTAACTAGTCAAAATAAATGCATCTTATTGGTTTTAAAGTAGAGATGTGAAGTTTTCGCTGTAATTAGCTATTAGCAAATAGCCAGTGTAATTTTGATGCTATGGTAGATTTGAATTTGTTTCTCATTACTATTGGCTGATAGGATTGTTTATTTTAACAAATTCTAAAGTTAATCACTTGAATCTGTACTCCAACATTCATCTACATCTTCACAACAAAGCTTAACCTTTCAATAATGTCGTCTGTTAAACAGTTTCTTTTCCACATTTCTTCTTCTAACTTCTTATTTCTGGAAATGGATCTTTCATTAAATCACAAATAGTACTACTTTTTGTTGCACAGTATGTATTGCCACCTTTCGTTTTATCGTACTTCATATTAGTTCGATTGAATTTTAAATCACAATCACGAAATTTTATTTGCTTCTAACAAACCGTGGTTTCTTCTTTATGGTTACTCATTGATACGTTTTGTTTATTTGAACGCTGATATGCACAATATTTAGGCGTGGTATTAACTGCTGCTATAGTCATTGCATAAAATTGGTTTGATTCGTATCAAATGCCCTGGCACAATTTTACTCGATGAGACAAAACTAATTTTCTACTTCTAGGAGTTAACTTTGATCTGAAACTTTTTTCATATCTTTTATAATTACGGGGATATTTGAGCTTTTAGAAATCGGCGATTTTTGTTTTTTTTTTCTAATAATTTCGAAACTGTTCGGAAATTGAAATGTTTCTCAACGGAATCGAACTCGGCCCAAAAAATAGCACACTATTGCCCATTTAACCAAATCTCTATCTTTAATAATAAGAAAGATACCCATACTATCCTACTCTATTTGGGGCACCCGGTATATATCAGGGTGTGTAAAATGATTGCGAAAAATTTTAGATGATTCCTAGTACACATTCAAGAAGGAATTTTCATATAAATGGGAGAAAAAATATGGTTTTCATTGATTTTCTCAAAATTAACGAATCATAGTGAAATAATATTCTGGGGATTATTATAAGTGTTTGTTATGAACGAATAAGTTCAAAGGTAAATATGTAATTAAAAATTATTATTGTATTAAATACATAAAGAAAAGTTTACCTAGGTAGGATTTGAACCTACGACCTGTACTTTGCTAGAGTACCGCGCTAACTAACTGCGCCATCAAGGTTCACGCCCCAATCGATGTAAATTTTGTCTTTATGTATGTAGAACTGATGTAAATTCTAAATGAATTTACATCAGTTGTACATACATAAAGACAATTTACATCGATTGGGGCTTGAATCTCGATTGCGCTTATTGTTAGCGCTGTACTCTAGCACAGGTATAGGTCGTAGCTTCAAATCCTACTCGAGGTGAACTTTTTATTTTTGTATTTAATAAAATTAATAATAATTTTTAATAATATAACACTTTCAGAATTAGAATTTTCCGTCCATAACAATTGCTAGGATCTTCCACTACTTTTAAAATATCCCACAAGATGGTCACGCAATCAGGCAATCAAATGTAAGAAACTTTTAAAATATACCGCTAGATGACGATGACAAACCAATAACAGCAAAGTTTCATTAGCTTTTAAACTACGTCACAAAGCCCAAAGTTATTTGACGCGACGATCCGGCAATCAAATGCAAGAAACTTCTGCCAGCTTTTAAAATATGCGCAACATGATGATAATCGATTTTCAGGAAACTTCCATTAGCTTTTAAAATGCGCCACTAGGTGCATACAAATAAACAGATAAATAAACAACAAATAGCCTTCTCATAACCAATTAGCACCCGTTAGCCTACACCTCCTACTAGGATACGAGAAACTAATCAAAAACTGGTAGTGGGCGTGATAGTCCTCAAGCCAGCAATCAGAGCATACCGCCTGGAGACTGGTCAGGGAATAAACACAAGCCACTGAAAGTGAGCATGGCTTTCAAGGATTGGCATTTAGGCCTCCAACAATCAGTGCTCATAGCCTTATATTAAGAACTAGAAAAGGGAAAATTAAAGTGAGCTAGTCAGTCATTGGAAGAGGGCGTGGCTTATAGTGTCATCCGTGGACAGTGGAAGGGAGCATACTCCCTTCCACTGTCTCATCTATATCATACAACACTTATTAGAGCATGCAATATTGAAATCACTGATCATACTACGAACTTGTTACAAATGTGCAAATAAATCAAAGTTTTAACAAAGTTTAACAATCGTTATCTAATGTAAATATGGAAAAGTATCGAAATTGTAATAACAAGTATAAACACAAAAGATACAAACAAATATGTACCATTATTGCCTATTTGAGCAATGGAACGTTTTTTATCGACTGTAAAGAACAGATCTTCGTTTGAAAAACAGTGACTATTTTAGTCACCGGCTGTTGCCCGTGACTAATGTTACCATTTATTTTTGGGAAAACGCATAATGTTTGCTGTGTTGTAAAGAAACGTACATGAAATGAGCTAATTTTACTCACATTAGGTACCTATAATCACTACAGTCCACAAATGAAAAGTTAAAGTGGACATTCGTTTCTTATGAAATTGATTTGTTTGTATGGGGTAAGTAATTAATTAATTTAAAGTCTTATATATTTTAAGAAATGAAGTTAGTAGCAAAACGTATATGAAATCTAATTGCTTTAACCATTGGATTCTGCTGTATCTATGGAAAACTGATTATACACGTGTTATTTTCCGACCAGTTAAAGAATTGTTAATGCGTTTATTTCAATCGTTTTATAAGCAAAAATTTTGTTAGTGCGTAGCCTCCGAGATCCCCTCATCTTAACGCAACGCCTTATTGGATGTGAGGTTGTTTATTTTAATCAACAACGCCCGAAGAATTAAAGGACTCTATTAGGGAGCAAATACTGCATAATGCTGTGTACAATTAGGAAGAACGGTAGATGATTATACAGCAGCAAAATGGACGACATATCGAACATTTGTGTTCACCATTGTTAACTTAATTTGTTAAAATACATAATAAACTGAAATGTAACCTTTACTTTATAATATCAAAGTAGGTGCATATAACTAAATTACAACTATATGGACTGAAATAACTATTTACCTGAAGAAGTAGATTTTTCCCGTCTTGTATGGTTGTATTGGTACACCGGAAAACGCTCTTCATGTCCGTCTAAGTAACAATAGTTCTCATTACACTGGTTTATAATTATATATAATTTTTATATATTTAAAAAAAATGTTGCTATAGTTGTATCCACGAGAGTTGGCGTGCACGTCATTAGTTGTAATTGATGTATTAAGATTAAAATTTTAAGTCAATAGAGAGTCTTTTACATATTTAAGAAATAGTGACGTTAGGAATGAAATCTGCCAAATCGTAACAAGGTAGTATTATTAAACTTTAATTACCCACAGGTAGTTGCTTGTACTACTTTAAAATTGTCGTAGTAATATTTTACGTGCTTAATTAATCCATTATGTATAAAACGTATTGTAAAAAATTAATTAGAGCTTGTGCGGAATTCTAATAAGTGTAATAAAAATATTAAAGTCTGCTGCGATTGAACTCGTTCTCTGGGCGATACGTTCCGCACTAATGTTATATTGGATAGTCAAAACATGCTGTTTTGTGGTTAAAAATATTGCAATTTTCGTAAATTCGTATAATAAGTATATTTTATAGGTACATTCAAACATGTTTTAGAATGGCACCCCACTGTACAGAAAAAATTTACACTATAATGGAATAACTTATACATATATCAAAAGTAAGGTTATGTTATGGTAATTAAAACCAGTTGAAAAACAGAGCTTTAAATTCACATATAAACTCATTTCCTGACTTCAAAACTGAATTCTATATAAAAAAGTAGTAATGTGTTTGTATCTCCTCGGGAATACGGTCAAAATGGCTGTCAAAGTTTGAAATTTCCATTATAAAACTTATGTTGTATAAATTAAGTGTCCAAAATTCCCGTACAATAGGGCTTATAAACCACCATACACAACACAATTTAATTACATATTTTATTTACTAGATATTTACAATATGTTTTCAATGTGGTTTCCGGAAGTGTCGGAACATACGTCGTGACGATCTCATATGTTCCGCACAATCTTGACCACCAAGTGATGCGAGCTTCCGTTCAATACTGATTTATTTCACAATTAGACACTTACAATGATGTTCGGCACTTTAATTCAATCTGAAGGTTCAGTTTTCTTATTAACTGAAATGTGACAAACACTGAACTGCTGTATGAGTAGGTATTATTTTTATATTATAAGAATAGAAAACAGTATTATGAAATATATGTTGACAGCTTCAGGACCTCTCTAGAAGATAATAATAATAAAAATAACAATAAATAAAATAATTCTATACTTTTTATGTATCTACCCGTTCAAAACTAAAACTTTAACTGTCATAGTGTTTTTCGTCGGGTACAAATATGTAATCTTGCAAAGCTATAAACGTTTATCCTACTTTGTCAATAGTTTGAAATAGATCCTGCCAAATATGTTTGCCTTGCTGATTTTTCATTTTGTAAAAAGTAAGGAAAAACTATACGGTAGTAAATCATTATAAATGAAAAGCATTGCAATATTTAAAAAACGGACCTCCAAAACTCTGTAATCGTGATCTGTTTTGTGATGGGTTACTGTAACCGACCTTGTTTATTGTTAAATTGATCCTTTTAATATTTTATTTGAAATGAATGTTAATTAACTCTTTACAGGACTTCTGGAGTGTTTTTAATGCATTTATGATAACAATAAAACTTTGATGATACATTTATTCCAAATAACAAACAAAACAATTTTAATTCGTCATTACAAAGAAAACCAAGGTGTACCAAGGACACGCCGGTTTAAAGCTATTACACGTGCAATCGTAACAATCCTTTAGATATCAACTCAATTCAATAATCGAGACGTTCACTGGATTGTTACGTCACCTTTTTAATTATTAAGCATTAAACAAAATACATGCAAAAAAAACTAGCAATTTTCCTACTGCGTTTAAGCAAATTCTTGTAGTAAATGTAGATTGCCAATTACTTCTCCAAAAGAAATAACTCACTTATATAAATATCGCACTTACTTCTTAACGTTAATATTTTACAGCGTTTTAGTTTGTAATAATCCTGAAAATCCTTACATGCAGTTTTCCTTTCCTAGACCTTATTTCCTAGTTAGTTCCACAACTGCTCTCACATTAGTTAAAAATGTTATCAATTGTTATCCTGTTTCCCACTCTCCAATTTCCCTTGTATACAACCAGGGCACCTACCATCCCAATTCAGAATTATTACAATTACTTATACTTATTCATACTGCCTTGACCAGAACAGACATTGATTTACATATACCGATACTTATCCTTCAATTACAATACCAGATCCGCCACTTACTAGTACATTTATCCCTACTTACACACTTATTTTTCGACCATTTCACCTTCTACTTATTTACCTGCTCTCGATACAGATACCAGACCTGCCACCATCATTTACATACACATTCACTAAGTCATTCTACACTTACACTCAAATACATCACCAGCCCTGACCTAAGATATGCACCAACTTTCACCATCCACCTGAATTCCACACCAATCCCTATAGATCGCAGGCACATTTGTACCAAGCGTGCTTGGCTGCTTTTCCACCGAGTTCGGGGTATAAATTGGCCTAGGGCACGTTGTACGTGATTTTCCGGAGGTACTACCCCGTATTATCACGTAGTGAGTTCTTTCTTCTTCAACAAAAGAGAAAAGTTATTTAAAACAGTTCACAACTTAGACCATCACTATTGGTTGTTGTGCACTGATTTGGGCTTCTAAATTATCAACTCAGTCGTTATGCAAGTATGCAAACCTTTAAAATGCAGAATTAGAGGCCTAACCAAAGTCCCACAAATTTATAGCCGACAATTTAATTCATCTGTCAAAAACAATGCATTTTCATACACGTTTTGTCACTTTGCATCGGATAAACTGCTAGTAGGTAAGTTTGCAAGTGGATAAACTACATGTTGATTTTACTATGGTAACGATAGTTAGATTCTATAAGTAACGTTTAAAATATAGTTTATTATTTTTAATTAAATGATTCATTAAATTGTCTTACCAAATATCATTCGAGCTTGTGTTTATTCCCGGGACAAACCTTCATTTTGAAAAAAAACTAACCTTCGGTGTTACGATTTTTCCCAGTTATTTGCTCTCGTCAATTACCAAGCAACAAAGTTTTCGTTCAAAATGAAAGTTTGTCCGTAAAATCGGTCATCGGTCATCGTTATTTATTCTCGGTACTACGGGCTCTTTGCCCTCTATACCTTCGTCTTATCGTGAATCTTGATGGCATTCGTAGTTTCGATGTACCTGTAAAAAAATACATTAAAATTACCAATACCTGTGTTTTGTTTGCTCGGAGAAGATCTTCAGTTTTCAGCATCAGGTCTTCTCGATGTCGTAATCCCATTACTTCGTTGGGGCGGCCGCTTAGATGATTGCGGCTTTTGCGTACCCTCTTTGGGTGCTTATCCTTTCGTTGGTCTGAGTGCCTTCACGATCTTCATTACGAGCGCGAAGTCTTCGTCTTCCAGTTCTTCTGGCGTCTGTTTTGCATTTCTTGCAGCCATCTGCGCGTAGCTAATGCTGGCCTCGGCAATTCTTGCCGGTTTCTTTACGATTGTAGGTTTGAGGGCGTTACCCTTCTTGATATTTCTGGGGTGGGCGGGGCATCCACCGTAGTTCGCAGTGTGCAACCCGGTGCAGTTGCAACACTTTGCTTCGCCCTCCTCACGGGTCTTCTTACATTCCCTAGTGTTGTGTGCCCCCGCACACTTCACACATCTGGGAGGCGCATGACATAGCTCTGAAAAGAACTGTTTTAAACAAATTGCAAAAAAATTTCAAACGAAACATTACAAAACATTAAATTAAAATTAGAAATTAAACTTTTACAAAACATTTAGATGAAAAAAAAGTATTTACTGGAAACATATTATTCTTCAAATTAATGAAACGACTTCTTAAGAACTTTTAAAACTGTTTATTCATTATTTTGTAATAAATTCATGAAATATACAAGAAATTCATCTCTGAAAGTAATATGGGCATCATCATCATTAGGGTTAATTGGAGGATCAGGATTAATTGGAGGTGTCTCCTCATAGTTTACATTTGGATCATTAATGGGATCAGGTTTGTCAGGGTATTTTGAACACCCTGTATACGTATTGGGTAATTTTGTTTGTAGTTCTATGTACTTAGTTAGATTCCGTATATACATTTTTTTTTGTTGTCAAATTTGGTTTTTATAGTAAATTTGTTTAACGTGTAACGACCTTTAGGGATGGTAGGTTATGGTGAGCTTTAGTTTTTTTGTTTGTGAATTATTTTTTTAATTTAGGTTGTTTTTCCTTTATTATTCCTCGTTTATAGAAGTTTGATTAACGCTTATTTGTTTGTTTATAAAGTTTAATTAAGGTTCATTTCGTTTGATTTCCGTAAAATATAATAAAAGTTTTGTAATTTAAATAAATAAGTGTAAGGTTTATTATGTGTATGATGTCAGTTGGCGACATAAAGACGCTTAAGTATAGTTGTTCAGTTATTAGTGAGTATTGGTTTTAATTCATAGAGATTGCATGTGGGCCTTATTGTTTGTACTTGAATAAAAACATAGGGATATTTTTTCGCGTCAAGTCTACTGACGTTAAACTTTTGAAAACTACCGAGTCCTTACGGACGAAAACGAAATTTATATATTGGGGTATCAAATCTTCCCCTTCCGTTTTTTTAATTGGAGGAATTAAAGTAGATAAGATTTTTTGTGAGTAGGGGGATTTAAAATTCAAAGATGGATTTTTGGTAATAATTTGCATGATTCTAAAATTGACTGCGCTCTCGTGTACTAGTACGGTGCCGCTTGTTACGCTTTAAGGGGTGGTTTAGAACGTTAATATTTTTGGACCTTGTAGTGTTTAACGAACGTATTTTTTGTGTAGTAAGGGTGAAGAAGACCTGTAAAAGGGATTTTATTAAAATTGTTCATTCACCAGAGGATTATACCTAGTGCCGATTTCGGTTTTACGTAAAGGACATCGTCGTGTTTTATTAGTGCTTCAGTGACCTCTTTGGTTTTTCTCGCTTTTGCGGATTTATTTAAAATCAACGTTCTTGAGTGCCGCTTATTTACCGTACAAACGAGTATTTAAAGATAAAGAAACGCAATATATTAAAAATTATAGTTATTTAAAACAAATTATTAACATTTTGGATTATTAGTGGAAATAAAGCCAATTAAAAGCTAAAAGTTATCAAGCAATTTTGAACGCTCAAATTATTATTATTTTAAAAGAAATTTTTAATTAATGCAGTAACATTTTAACGCGATCCAATCAAGGAATTGTTTGTGTATCATAGAACAATAGTCAACAATTTCATTCATCATTTGCCAGACCAGGAAGAGTTCATTTCCGTAATAGCAGTAACCGATCACCTGGGTGGCTTTCATTGTTGTAACACAGGAGAGGTGTAATTCTAGACCTTAAGGTAACATAATATTGTTTTTTTTTTGAAGATTTTCAAGATTTATTTTTTTGTGTTTCGAATTATTTTTTGTGTGTTGACGAAGGTTTGAAAGCGGGGTTATCTTTTTTTTTTTTTTTTTTTGGAAATTGTTGTTTTAAATTTATTTAGTGTAATTAATTGTAGTTTGACGCTCCGCCTTCCCTTTTTTATTTATTTTAGTATTAAAGGGCAATTGACCCTATTGTAGCGTGGGTATATTATCCACGAATTATATATTTATAGGTTAAAGATTTAGACTGGCGTAAAAGCAGTATTCTGATCAGACATCCTGTCGCCTTTTAAGCATTTGTATTTTTTTTTGTTGATACGCATTATCGTATGTTTGCATTTTTTTATATTTATCCTTATTATTATTTTATTATAGTTTGTTAGGTTTTATAAATGTGTTTTAATTATGTGAAAACCCTTTTGTGTTACATACAAGTTCTTTTTTGCAAATTGCAAGTTACCGGTAATTAGTTTTTAACGTAACAAAGTTAGTTTTTTTGTTTTTTGAGTAATAGCGTTCTTAATATTTAGTATTTTATTTAATTTTTAGTTGAGTATTAATTCATTTAGAGTTCATTCTATAGATTTTCTTTTGTTTTGTTTTGATTATTATTTAATGCCTTATTACACTGAGGTGTATTAACGTAACGTTATTGAGTGTTTATCACGCTTTTTATTTGACAAGCGTGTAGTGTTTTTAAGCCCTATTTCAGGTGGTTTGCGGTTGCTGTCCAGCACACCTGGGATTGATTCGGATAGGTAAGCGTATGTTTTTTGTATGTTTAGATACGCTATGTACTCGTAATTTTGGCACGACGACCCTTATTTTGACTACTAAACATTCTGGCGCCCTTAACCGAATTGATTTTGTCTTCATCCCCTATTGTGACTTACGTACGTTTTACTATTCTGGATGTGCAAAATTTTTCAACATCAACCCACGACCCATACGCTGGCTAGTCGGGGCAAAAAGGAAAATTTTATCTGTAATCCCGTTCTACCACCCGTTTATACCGTTACAGGTTCATTCGGTTTCACTGCAACGTTATGTAGTACTCTGCACACGCTATAATTACTGACTGCGTTGTATGAACAGACAGTCTTATTCCAAGACAAAGAATGGAAAACCTACGTTTTAACACTCCAACTAATCTTTCAATTGAATTTCGACTTCTAATCTGAGATTCATTGAAGAGTTTAGTTTCAGTGTCTGGGTCAGGAATTGGTGTAATTAAATATTTTTCTAAAGCGTATCGTGAATCTCCGACTAATATACCATTTTAAATTCTCCAGCTTCAAATCGAGCTTTTATTCTACTGTTATTAAATTCGTCTGATCAAAAGAACCAGGCCATCGAACAACAATATCTCGTATCGACAGGTCCGAGTCACATACCACTTGCATATTTAGTGAAAAGTAACCTTTTCGGTTCCTAAAATATTCTGCATTATCTGCTCTAAAATTAAGCATAAATAAATAAAATATTGCATATTTATTTAATTTTAAAAAATTATTTTATTTCTTTCATTTAACCTACCTGGTAAAATAATTCTTATATAGGTACAATCAATGACACCTACTATACGAGGAAATCTAGCAATTCCATAAAATTTTTGCTTACATACGTCTTGCTGTAGTGGCATATTTATGTATTCAGGTGCTATCCTAACTAAGTGGCCTATTACTTTTTTAATAACTTGACTCACTGTAGACTTATGTATCCCAACGAAATCACCAATAGTTTGGGGCACAAAACCGTAACTGTCAAATTTGCTGCAGGCTGTTAATGGGAGATTCTGAAATTTACCTTTTTTAAATATTTATTTTGAACAAACTCACCTTTCAGTTTTGAGCAATTTTGGCCAATTTTTGTTCTAATAACAAACTGTCTCTTTTCTGAAACGATACCAATTTAACCCATCGTTCCATCTTTCAAAATTTCGAATTCTAAAATTTCTAGGTTTCTTCCACGAAATGCATTTTCATTAAATGAAGAACTATCACTATCGCTACTGTCTCCCAAATAATTTATTTGTTGTACTCATTTTTATAATAAAGTATATAGTTTTACGACTCCAAATCAAGTTAATTTTGAGGTTATATTTTTAAACTCGGGTTGAAAGTCAACGAACCCCTCATCCTATGGCTCAATCGGCAGTTCAACTTCCGGTTGGCGTTTATAATACCCAAAATGTAGTTTGACCCTTGGTTGACACTCAACCGACAGTCAACTAGGCTTTATAATACCGGCCCTAATAGCGATTCATTGAGACATTGAGCTTTACACTTGTCACGCTCTCAATTCGTACTAGGCGTCGATTAGGTTTGAAATACCTCACACATCTGCGATCTAAAATTATCAGTAAGAAATCACAAACAATAACAACCATCTAAAATTTACATATTAACCAATTTTAGGAGAACCAATGTAAATAAATAATTATTATTTAACTTTTCAAGAGTGCAAATATGAATAGATCTTAACATACTGTTGCCGACCTTAGTCAATTTCAATAAATAATCTTTCGTTCCATAATTAATCTTTACCCAATTTTGCAAAAACACGGTGAACGTAATGGATTGTGCCAACGTTTTAATTAAAAACAAAAATTATCAAGGTTTAAAAATTTCCCGGCGTATTAATTATTTAGTATCAACGTAACGGTGGCCTGTTGTCTGCAATAATAATTCTTTCCAATTGTACGATCGGCGTCATAAAAATCGAGTCAAGGGGTAGGAAATTTTATTTTGTAAGTGGTTTTTTGTACCTATGGATTTAATTCACAATTATGACTGTTATGTCATATGTGACGTCCAATATATGTATGTCACTGAGAATCATAATGCCTAGTCAGGTAAATGAAAAAACTAGAACAAGAATTTTACAAAGATTAGAAGGTGGTAGGTCTGCACGACAAATTGCTGAGGACTGAGGAAATATCTGGTGTGAAACAACACACTACCTTCCAACCTACAAAATGAAAATTAAAAGAAATGAAATAATTTTAATAACAATTTTTACATTCCCGTATACTATACAAAGTATAGTGAAGGGAAGGTATTGCGATCATGAAAAATTTCGACCTCAAGGTTTTTGACGGATCTTCATGTTTTGAGTGTCTTTCATTCCATGTTGACATTTTTGGCATACAGTGTGTGTGCGTGTGCGTATGCGTGTGTGCGCGCGTGTGTGTATTTGTGTGTGTATGTGTGTGTGTGTGTGTGTGTTTTGTGTGTGTTTTTATATAAAAGGTGTTCTTGCGTGGTGTTTTTTTTTTTCTGCATGCGTGAGTGTGTTTTTTGTGGGAGGGGGTGGTTTTGGTTGTGTTTTGTGTGTGGTGGTGGTGTGTGTGTGTGTGTGTGTGTAAACTCTCCTTGGGCACAAATACACTAATTGCAGTTGTGAAAGCTTTCGGATTTTATTTTATCCTTGTTCAGTCCAATCTATAACATCATAATACAAAATAATTATTAATCTTCAAACTAACTTTCTGTATATGTATAAGGTTGAACATAAAATGGGAAAAAACAAATAAATCAATTAATTTTCGTAAAATTAGGACAGAACGTCAAATATTGAAATTAATTCTAGATACAAACAAAACAAAGTTTGATGTATAATTTAAAATAATTAAAATTAAATCTGGAAACAATGTAAACTAAAAATACATGTTTACTAATAAATGGGTTTCTTATTGAATTTCTTTCCAAGCTATATTTGCTTGTTAATTATTATACAAATTTCCTTTGTTACTTACGAACCATGCCTACAAACCTTAGTAGAACTCACGTTTTAAAAAATGAGAATGCTATTGATTTATAGTCTATACATGTGTAAAAGCATTGTAACGTTTTACAATTAATTTCACGCGTATATTTAATGAGAAAGAAATAAAGTATGATTGAAAAGTCAGTATAAATGTCATTTTCCAATTAGATGAGCACTTACTACATATATTGTATTTCTTTAGTAGTAATAACAAAACGAAATATAATTCTACGTTTACTGTACATCCCTGTTCGTTTACAAAGTAACGAATGTGCTATTTCTGTGATACATAGACTTAATGTTTAAAGTGAAATGGGTAATAGAACGAAATATAAAATTTTGAAATTACTTAGCGGTAAAGTTAAATTCCGTATATATTTCACCAATTGCAATATTTTTATACGTATTCACAACTCTAAACAAATGTAGAACACGCTTATTACGTTTTAAGCAAAATCTTATTTCTTTTTTTCAGATCTCTAAAAATGACTGAAGACAATGGCAACGTAAGTCTTTTGAAACCCACATCTAGTAGCGAAGATCTTAGTGAATATACGGATGCCGACGAAAGTATTTCCGCTCCAACGGAGTTTTTGGCAGAGGTGAGCATCCTTTTTATTGCTTTGAAACCCTAAGTTGGAGATTATGCACTGTTTTATATCTTTATTCGTAAAACACAAATACTGCGCAATTTTTTATGCGATTTATGACCGATTACGCAAGATGCCGTATTTCAATACAAAAAGAATATTGTTTATTCTAATTCATTCAACGCCTACTGCTAATTGAAGTTAGATATACCTTACATCATCAACAAATAACGTGCATTCGTAATTGATACATTCAAATTTTTATAATTGCAGTTATTCAGTGAGTTGTATGTACTTCCCTGTACACTTTAATGAAGAGCATTATACTTTCGGAAAATAGGTACATTTCTTAAAGCAACAAACACAAGAAAATTTCAGCTCTAAAATCACAAAATATACCTAGGTACATATTAGTAAAATATGACGTAACAAAATTTTAATAATGCAGTGTTCGCAGATAGACCTTAGGGCAAAACAAACTATTCGCTGCCTTTTACAGTTTTTTAGTTATCTTTTAAAAAAAGGAGGCAGTTATTCGTATTCGCTAAAAAATTATTATAAATATGATTATTTATAATATATATATATATATATATATATATATATATATATATATATATATATATATATATAATATTTTTTCAAGCATAATGTTTAAATTATACATAGGGTGCTGATTTTATAGCAAAGGGATTGCAAAAATTGTGTTTCCCTTTTTTATATCACCATTTTTAAATTAAAGATGGGCTTTTAAACAGTATTCCATATATTACATATTAATGTTTACAAAGTATTCTTAACGCACTAATGTTTTAAACACAATATAATTCCAAAATTTCTTTTAAATAATTATTTATTTCTCTACGCGTTTCAATACAGCATAATACAATATTATCAAGAGAAAATATATAAGTAAAATAACAAATAAGTAGTTATGGTAAACTGTTACGGACCAAACACTCACTGGAGCATCATCCCGTAAAGGTAATATGCAGGCAACGCTCAGTGGTATGGGCGGGGTTCTTACTTTACGCTACATGGACACTCGTCACAACTCCATAACGTAAAAAAAAGGTCACAAAGGCGCCATCTACTAGATACATTTATAGCGGAAAATGTCATTAACTTAGATCTCACTAATGGCCTAACAGGAAATCAAAATGTTCACTCAAAATAAAACACTCTCCTCAATCAAAATTCTGCTCCAAAAATTCTACTTAAAGTTCACCTAAACTTCAATAAAAACCCTAAGCTTCGTCTAAAGTCCGCCAAATGGCGATAATAAAACTCCACTTATAATGGAAATACGTCACAACAAAATAAACCGAACGCAATCAAAGATTATAAAGTTTCTATCCTATAAAATCGTATAATTTAATAAACGTCGAAATAGAGGCGTAATACCTAAATTCGAAAAGTACATAGCGACGTTCCCAAACAAATAAAATAAGTTTGCTTACCTTGGTCGCCAATCAGGTGAAAAGGTTAACTTTCCTCAAAATACTTTGCGAAAAGTCGCAAAACAAACTCTGGCATGCAAATAAGCCAGCTGATCGATTATTGAACTAATTTACTTCGATAGCTTTTTAATTCGCAAGTCTCCCGGGTTGATTAATGAACGTGATTTAGACCAAAGAAAAATGATTAATTATGATATATCTGACTTCTACAACGGCATATAAATTTTTTATTTTCACTTCGTACTTTATCCTCTAATTATTTAACTGTAAACTTATTAACCAGAGATATATGTGCAGCAGTTCTTTCTTCTTAGGGCGTTAGCTGTGTGCACGATACCAAGAAATCACCATGAATTTGCTACAGAAATCCGCATAAACAAAATGCGATAAACAAAAGGTCCACGAATGGGGTCAGTACTAGTAGAAAACACTTGAGCCTTCCTCAATGAACCCATAAAACGGTCATTTCTGACAAACGGTAAACGATAAAAAACACGGGGTGAATGAATTTGCATAGTATCCCCTGAAGAGGTAAGGGAAAACGCTTTCTACGATAACTGTTGAATCACTTCCAGTATAATTCGTATCCAAGTTCAACCCTTTTCCTAGCATTCCGCGTGCCCACGGCGAAGGTCGCACAACTTGAGACTGACTAACCATTCCTTCAGTACTGGCCATTCAATTTAATCCGCTTTATATCTAAATTAGCTAATCCTACATCCTCAATACTTTAAATCATCGTACGCGCTAAGAACGAAGATACATCGGCAAAAAAAAACGGAAAATTACGTCATAAAGAACCATTCCACTATACACAAGATCTCACGGTACCTTATCAATGAAACCTGATATTTTCGTCAACTAAATTCCTTTCAATCAGCCTTAAAATAACGTATGTAGGATCCAACCTCTTCGTTTAATTAAAACAAATTTATTATTTTTTTTTTAATAAGAGAAGTCAAAGGTTTGATAATAGAAGAGAAATTTGGTAAGAACAGGAAATTTTCAAGACAACGCCTTTATTTTTTAGTCAATGGCGACTCAACAACAACGTTATTGCACGTTTTTACCGGAAATCGATGAAAATATCAACATTACCATATGTAAAAATAAAGTCATTTCCTCCATAATTTGTAAATTCAATTACGGTACCGCCCTCTAGCGGTATTTAACGAAACTAACCCGTTACCCTTACCAGAATGTGTAAAAACCGGTAGAAGTATTGTACAAGTTCGATAGGTGGCACTACCATGTCGATTTAAACTTTCATAACTACTTTCTTGTAATACAGTCAATACAAAAAGGAAATCAATATTCTTGAAGGAATTATCGAGTAAAAATTCAAAAATTTTTGTCCTAAAAAAATTTTTTTTCCAGGTAAATGGGAAATTGATTAAATGTAAAGATAAAATTGATTTTGAGTTGTTTTTTTTATAAATTTTTTTTGTTTTAAATTGTTTAAACTTTAATTTGGTACCAAAAAAAGCTTTCCAGTGGTGTGGAAAATCTTATAAACTTTTTTTTGGTTTTAAATTAATTTAATGTTAAAAAGCCCAGGGTGGTGGTTTTAAACGGTTTTAAAGGAAATTCCTTTCCAACCGGTTTTGGAGCGGGTTTTGGATTTTTGATCGAGATTTTTTTTCTCTTAGGTTACAGTAGCTTTATTTATCTAATCTATTTTTGTTAGGTATTGTAATTTTGTTTATCTAATCTAATTATGTTAGGTTACAGTAGTTTTGTTTTTCTTATCTAAAATAGATGACGTCACACATCGGCACCATACTCATCCTACTAATCCTATGTTCCTTTGTTTACCGTCTCCTTAAGTAAGAAGATTCGCGCATTTGAATAAGTATTCTTTCTTTAGAAAGAAGATATATACGTTCTATAGCAATGTAGAAAATTGTATACTGTAGATAGACCAAGTTGGAGAAGATTTTCTAAGCCAAGCTGTATTGTAAACAAGAAAGCGAAGCAAAGAAAATCTTATTTACCGTAGTTTCCAATACTAGCACAATTTTTGAAATGTCATCTCTTACGTTTCACTTTGTTGACTTATCAGAGTTATATCACACTAACAATCTCATTGTAAATATTTCATTATTTACCTAGAGACACAAGCATACTAACGGTATGTTTTAACGCTATTACGGTTGTAGTTGTGGTCGGTACGCTAAATGTCTCTACCGTAGTTCATATACAATTTCTGAAATTTCAATTTTTGACGTTTCACTATGTTGACATCACAATAACAATATTATTCACTAGTAGGCAACAATATTTCATTATTTACTTAGAGAGAGAATCTGGTTCACCATTCAAACACAAGCATACTAAAGCCCTGAAACTGCAATATTTTCATTTATACCTAACTTCAATAAAATTACATTTTTAAAACATGAAATGTGTTTTACAGTGTGGGTATAAATATTACTTGAATAGCAATTTCAGTCCCAACTGTGTGATTTATGAGTAAATTCTTAAGGGAGGTGTGTAAAAACTTTTCGACCTGGCGTTGCAACTTTTTTTGCAAAAATAAAAGAATTTAGTGGCCAATCTCACAAATTACAAAAATTTTAGATTGCCAAATTTATTTAAAAATCGAATAAGGGGACATGTTACTTTTTATACATGTTATTACCATAAGTAGTGAATTGCTTTTTACTGTGACTAATTTTGTTTCAGTTCTTGTCTGCGGTGATGCTAAAGGATTATGAAACCGCACTAAAGTATTGCAAACTAAGTAAGACCTTTAAAATATACTTCCTTTCGTGTGACCATTTAAATCCGCACCATATGGGAATTTTTTTAACCTCGGCTTTAGCATAGATCTGATTATCGCACCCATTTTTGCTTCAAATAAAACCAAAAATGAAGTATAATAAGTTGGTTTTACAACCGACGTCATCTGTCAAAAATTACATTTTTAAGAAAGAAATTGAAAAAAACGCATAAATTGGCCGAATTTCGGAAAAAATTATTATAAAAAGTTGTTAATTTTGTACTTTTAGACTTATGTACTGAATTTCAACGACCTAGTATGATTTTGAATTTTTGGCAGTTTTTTGACATCTTACCAATTATTTTTCATCTTGATTTGATGTAACCTACGTAAAATTCTTTACCTAATGAAAACGCAACATGCCAAGTCTGATTAAGTTAAAAACAAAATGGCTTTCAAGATTTTTTTTTAAATTATAAAAATTTATCCACCATCATGAGTCATGTTTGGTGCAAAGTTCGTTTAACTTTTGTTTTGAAGCAAAAAAATATTTTTTGCTTTTCTAGTTACATAGAAAACTCAATTCAAATTTGGTGGGGTATGTTAAAACAAGAGTTGTCTTAACGTTGAATTAAAATTTTTAACAACGTAAATTAAACTTTTCAAGGCCCTTTAAACCGTAAATTTTCAAAAGGATAAATTTGATTTATTATGATAAATAACACATTTTACATTCGAATCAGAATCTGTAATGGCAGTTACGTAATAATATTGCTACCAGCAAATTATATGAAAACACGGTAAGCGAAACCCGATACATCGACGTTTTCATTAGTAGTAGGCGCTGGAAACAAAAAATGAAAACTAAAGACAATATGGCGTTTTGAGCTGTCAAAACGTTCGTTAGCAGTTAAGCTAGAATTAAAAGTAGTGTAAAGGTAGTTTCGCAACATGCTTTCCCTTCAAGAAAAAATTGAAATAGTTTTATTAAATACAGCAATCGAACTGTGGCAAATATTTTTAACGAGCGACATCCTGGAAAACACTTGCAGCACTCCACTGTGAGCCGAATTGTAAATAAATTCAAATCAACAGAATCCGTGGAAAATGTTTACAACAAGAATAGAGTTGCACGGAAACACACCGAAGATGTTGAGTTAGATTTGTTAAGCATAGTAGAAAAGGCAAAACCAGTGTTAGAACAATTTCGAAGTCTAAATCTGAGATCGGTAGGGAAAGTGTACGTAAAATTTTACATAAAAATAAATTTAAACCATACAAGCCTAAATTTATAAACACTCTACATGACAGAGATTTTGATATCCGGTTGTTCTTTTCATTTTGGTATCAAGGAAAAATAGAAGAGGACTGAAAATTTACTTACAATATTTTATGGATCGACGAAGCTACGTTCACTTCTAATGGAGTAGTCAGTTCCCCGAACAGTCGATGGTGGTCTCAAGAAAATCCTAACTTCATAATTGAGTATCGTGATCAATATTCATTTAAACCTAACATGTGGTGCGGCATTGTAAATGACCAAATAATAGGGCCATATTTTTTTAGATATAATTTAACTTCGCAACGATATTTAGATTTTTTAAATAACGAAATTAGATAAGCTCTGGATAATATGCCTTTAGATTTAAGATGTGCTCTATGGTATCAATTAGACGGGGCACCCCTACACAATACGTTGCAAGTACGAAACACCCTTGATGAAATATTTTATGGCAGGGTCATTGGGCGGGATCGGGAAAATTATTGGCCACCTCGATTGCCCGACCTCATCCCACTATGGCGTTATTTGAAACAAAAAGTTTATAAATTCGGACCATTTAGAAACTATGATTAGACAGTGCGTTCAAGAGATACCTCCCGGGTTTGTGAAAAATTCAGTCCAAGATGTTTCCAGGAGAACAATACGTTGTATAGAGCGAAACGGCGGACACACCGAAATGTAGAAAAATATTATGACCTACAAAAAGTATTGAGTTACTAGGACAAAACGGCAATCTGTTATTTTGATGCTTTATATTAGAAAACTTTAAACATTACACAGTTGAAATTTCAAATTCATTACTAATAAAACGACCAAAAAATGTAAGATTTGTAGTAATGTTCAAAATTGTTATTGTGTTTACTCGCAAAATGCGTGAGCCAGAAATATATTTCAGTTAAAAACAAAAGTTAAACGAACTTTGCACCAAACATGACTTCTGATGATGGATGAAATTATATCATTTTTGAAAAAATAACAAAACATATTTTGTTGTTGGGGGAAAATAGATTAGATATGCTGAGTTTTCATTAGATAAGGGATTTTACGTAGGTTACATAAAATCAAGATGAAAAACAATTGGTAA